>JBBPOB010000537.1:0-15517 GCA_038091275.1 Tylopilus subfusipes | reverse complement strand
GTAACCTCGTCGACGGGGACGACGGCCTCAAGGCGTTCGACATGCGCGCGCGCCAGCCCCTGCGCGTGTCGGCATCGTGCAATCGGGTGCCCGTCATCGACGGGCATTTGATGACCGTGTCTGTACGCTTCGCGCGACGGCCGCCGCCGAGCCCACAGCAGGTGCGCGAGGCGCTCGTGGCGTATACGCCCGATGCGCTGGCTCTGGGGTGTCCCTCTGCGCCTGTGCATGCCATATTCGTGCACGAAGAGTCGGATCGTCCTCAGCCCCGCTTGGATAGGTATTATCAAGACGGTGCTGGCGTCTCTGTAGGCCGGGTACGGCAGTGCTCCGTCCTCGACGTCAAATTTGTCGTGCTCGCCAATAATGTCTCCATCGGCGCTACGACGAGCAGCATCATTAACGCGGAGATGGCAGTTCTCAATGGCATCATCCATTGAAACCTTGCGCGTCAAAAAAGGTTTGCGATTAGAGGTGTACGGATTACGAGCATTTACTGGAGGCAAGTTAGGTAGAACATACGTAGTGCAAGATTTAGGAGCGGAGTAACGTCGAACAAGAAGAATAGTTAACAACCGCTTACTATTGGGGATTTGATACCGTTCAGAAGGAAAATTACCCAGTTTGTGCAGAACGATCGCGCATCCGAACAAACGTATCGATGAGCGTGTTCATGTTGCCGATGCCCTTCTCCTCTGGGAGCCAATCACCGTTGTTGACGCAGAGAATCTTCATGCGCTCATGGTAAAGCAGGTCCGGAAGCAATTTCGGTGTGATCAGGAAATATTGACCGCTGTCAGCCTTGCAGGTCACCTCGACCATGGAATTGTGCACCGCGCGTTCCGCACGTTGGTCCATTCCCTAATCAGACCGATTGACAGTCTCATTCGTCGGCGGAGAGAACGAACGCACCTGGTTAATCTCGTCCACCAATGAGAACGGCGTTCGTGCTTCTTCTGTCAAACTCATCAGGTAAAGGATGGTCGTCAGGGAACGCTCCTGAAAATTAACGGTATCAACTTGCTGGTCGAAATCGGAATTAAACGGAGCTCACTCCTCCGGACTGCCTCTGACTAGTCAGAAGCTGCAACTTCTCCTTGTCTCGGAATTTTACGAGAATGTCAATGGCCCACTTGTCGTAATCTTCATGAGGGCTGATCTTGATTTCGCCAGCACATCCGATCCCTGTTCATCTCGTAAGGAGCGGAACGAACACTCGAACAACCAAACTTACGGTCGAATGCGGCGGAAAACTTCGTTCCTATACTCGCAACGAGACTTTCGAGGGCAGGTTGCCAGTTGTCCTATCCAGCCAGTCAAAACACTACACAGTTGTACGAAAGGGTTACGTACTCTGGCAGATTTAATTTCCCGGTCCAATCGTTCTCTGACCTTTTCTCTGTCGTTCAGCGTCTTGGTGAACTTGGCGATCTGAAATGTGTTAGCACACGTCTGAGAATCACGGCCGAGGTTGAGCACACCTCCGCCTGTCTTCTTTCGTATTGCTCAATCACTCCAGGGTTCGTCTGCATAATCATTTCTAGGTTGGCTTGCTGGATTTCGAGATCCGCCCGCAGTTCTTCGACTGTCCGATCATGAACAGAACCATCCTTGACAGCGCTATATCGGCATCCTGCGCTTCTCGAGAACAATAAACAACTCAGGCTCGGCATACCATTTCCATTTTTGCGAACTGGTCTTGGAATTCTTGGTCCATGCCCCGCACGAGCGCAACACTTGTATCTCGTTGTTCCTTGGCTTCCGCTTTCAAAGCGATGTAGATTAGGTGGGCTGTGCACATGTGATGAGCATACGTCCGCGGAGATAACTTGATCATTCATCGTCCTCAAACTCGGCGAGCGCCCTCTGATACCCTGTGTCCTTTGCCTCACACAGGGCATCGAGTGCGCTCTTGTTGGCGCCGACTTGTAAGAACTCGAGCCCGCTACGAGTGGCAGCTACTTGATCGGCAACAGCAGCAATAATAAGTTGCTACATTTTTTTCGACAAGTGAGCGGTCACAATCAGCCTGGAGAAGACAGAAAGCTGACAGTATGATCGTGCGAAAATTAGACGCGTTTCCTTGATAATTGTAGCAGCCTTTTCATGAGACCAGTCCGCTCTTCATCAGCTGAAGGTGCACTTTCCAACTCCTTGAGCTTGTTCTTGCTGGTCACTACAGATGGGCGCAACCGTTTGCATGAAATATCACTGAATATCACCTGGACATACCGATCCTGGCACGTAATGTTACCACATGCTTCTGCGTATCGATCACCGTCTTCCTTCGGTCCTCAAGTGCTTTCTTCAGAGGGATTCAGCCATGAAATATCACCAGTAAAAGGACAACACCTCACAAATTTCTTCTTGTACTGAGTGTCCTCCCCTCTAATGGTTCGTTCCTCTGCCGCAAGGTCGTTGGCCTCCACATTGATAGCGTCAAGAGCTTGCCTCACATCATGGATAGTTTGATCCAGTCGTCTTTTGATCTCAGGATCGACTGTAACACTCTAAGCCCACGTTTTAAAATGAGAAAATTCCAGGCAACCCACCAGCACTGCTAACGAGATTGCGAGCGGGCCGAACTTCACGTGTGTTATTCTGCGCAGCACGTTTTCCATATCGCGATCGCTGGACGATGTTGATCACGTTCCCAGCGATGAATGTAGCGGAGCCACCTTCTCCACGGGGACCGATACGCGAGACAGCATCCATAGCGCTGGCCACGTCTACCTTTGAACCGTCAGGGGAAATAGCCTGCAAGAAACGCGAGTAAAACAAAGAAACGACGCACCGTACGATGCAAATTAATTTCGCGGTTCAGGTACCACAGCAGGCCATCGGGGCAGCTGATTTTGTCGATAGCATACGTGTCAAAACCCAGGCGCTCGAGCTACTAGGCATTAGAAAACTACTCTAACCGCAGCAACGGGCACGAACCTCTTCTTCGTCCATTGGTGGGCCGACATGATCAACCTTGGGACGGAACCGGGTGTTGATTTTCCCATCCTTCCTCAAGCCTGCCTCGTTCGAGTCGTTCAAGCAACGATTCAGTAATTCATAATCTTCTTCGCATTGAGCGACAAAGGTCTTGAAAAAGACGGAATGTTAGAAATTACTATGAATCATCGCATTGATGGAAATCTACCTTGAGTTGATTCGCATTAAAGCAGGCCTCCACAGCATTCGTGAACCTCTTGTCAGGCACACTACAATAGATCATGGGTGGTTCAAACACCTCCATTTTGAATCTACTCTGATTGTTGCGAAGCCATGCAACCGCATCAGCATGGTTCCGGTCCCATGTACGAAGGCTCTTAAGCTTTCGATGGCGTTTGTCGTCCGGCTGTCACAATCTGATCGAACACGTTATAGGAGGTCCAACCCAGGGGTAAGCGCAAAGCTCTTACTGGCCCATAGCCTCGCCAAATTGGCTTTCTGCGCAGCCGATGCATCGATGTTAGCCTCCTGACGGTCTTGGAGCTCTTCCATGGCGATCTTCGTACGGCTGTGGTCCGTATTCAATTGGCGCTAATTCGGCCAGGGCAAGCGTCGTCAACTAGAAAGCTATGAAAAAATTACGACGTACGATCTCATTATTTATTACTTCCAGATCTTCCACTTCAGGTGGATTGTCGATCTCGTTCTGCATCTTCCTGATCTGGTTCTCCAGGTCCTTGATTTTCTTCGCGCGGTCTTTCTCAGCACGCTTCAATCCATCAAGCGTATTAGTGACCTCCTCGGCCTCGTTCTCGTGTAAGGGAGTGAGTGCTTGTGGTTCAGAGCATGTAAGTGAAACGGACAAGCTTATCGCTTTCATGCCACCTTGCCTTCATCTGCTGGAACTTTGCCTTGGATGCGTTCTTCTTCTTTTCCCGAGCTTTCTCGAATTCCTTGTACTGGGCAACCAACTGTCTACGCAAACGTTATATAAACGTTATCGCTATACTACGAATGGAGTGCCAACTCACTCGCGTTTCGCGTGCACAGGAGCATTTTTGTCTCTGAGAACCGAAACACGAGCATGGAGCTCGCGCTGGCGTTCCTTGGCTTGTATACACCATTCCTTCACCTCGTGGTACTCGTTGACAGGAATCAATACTTTCAGTATGGAGATCTGCGCAACGTTAACATGAGCGGAGGTGGACTGCGAGGGAATCAGATATGCCTCTTTCTCGATCTTCAAGCGCTCTTGGTACCGCGCTACGTCCCGTTCAAGTTGTGCGTTTCGCTCCTCCAATACTTTGAGCAATTCTTGTTCCTCTTTTATTCGCTGTGGCGACTGTGTCAGCACATTCGACGAATCTTTGGTATCATGGTGTAAGCCTCATTGGCATACAGTCACGTGTACCGCCGTATATCTACCGCCGATCCTCGTAGAGATACAGTAGCCGCCCTTTGTCCCGTACCTCGTAGTCCCCGTATAGAGCGTGGTCCTGTTCTTTGTGTCCGCCGTTCTCAGTGTTTCCGCCGTGGGCCACGGCCGGTTTCCACATGGGTACACATCATCTCTTGTATAGTTTTGAGTTCCTTGCCAGAATCGATGAGGATATCGTGCCATTTTGTTAGATCCGAGTCACCCGCGGCTCGTTGAGTCTCCCTAAGTAACTGCTGCGGGGTCATTTGTGCAAACTCGGAGACTTTGTCTTGAGGGAGAAAGGAACTAGGAACCAGCGTATATGCAGTTAGTATCTGAAACAGCATTGGCCCGATTCCATTACCAAAGATTGCCGACTTGGACGTTTAGCCTCGCCATACGATTCGAGATTTCTTTACCAGTAGTTTGCTGGCCGTTGAGAGTGAACGTGGATGCCCTAGTCTTTGCACTGAGATTGCGCCGTATGACGAGGCTCCGCTCCCCTTTGGGGCTTTTAAGCTCGATTTCAATGTAACCTGTTTCCTTGTCATTTTTGACGAAAGAACTGAGCTCGTTGGCACGACCCAAGACCTAGTAGACGCCAACACATGATCACAAGCATACGGGGTGGACTGACGCTTGGGGACCAGTTGAGACCGAGGCAGATTGCACATGAGATACTACTCTTGCCCGTGCCGTTGGGACCGACGATCATGTTGAGATATGGACCGGGACGGAACTCCACCTAATCGTAGGTAACGAAGTTCTGCAACTGGACACAGACTATAGACCCAGGAACGTACCTGTGAAGATGCTGTAAGAGTGGTCCAACGTGACATCACCAAGGGTGACCTACCCATCATCGTCTCGGGGTAGCGTTTGGACGCGTTGGAGTTGATCCGGGCTCGAAGGTACGGAAGCGACAACTGAGTTGACCCTAGCGCGCTTGCGACCCCTGGGAGTTCCCTCCCTATCACCATCGTCATCTTCGACAACCTCTTGACCTTCAGCGTCGTGATCCCCGTCTTCTTCCGCACCGTGGGGTTTAGAGGGTATCTGTACGTCGTCCTCGTCCTCCCGGTCGGACACGACGCGTCGTGCTTTTCCCTTTCTGGCGTTCTCTTGTTTAACCTTTACTTCTTTGCCCTGGGCGTCAACCCCGACGTTCTCCTTGACAGAGTCGTCGTCGTCTGCGATCGTTGCACGTGTTCGACATGTCATTCCTGTCGCGCCGTCGTGAGGCAAAAGCACAGGGAGGGAGACGCGTCGTATGGTATTGATGCTTTAGGGCAGGTCATTTCGAGTTCTAAACTTGATCAATCGTGGATAAGTGATGATCGGTCGTGTCCCTCTTCCTCCTCCTCCACATAGAACGCACCCCCCACCGAGGATTCTAGGATGGTACGAATTCAATGCAGCGTGGCGATTCAATTCTCTGACAATGGCCTGGCGGATGCATGACCTGTTCGTCGCATGAAATCAGTCTGTGAGTAATCATCGAATCCATGCGATCACAACCGTCTCACCGTTGTATCCTACTCGTCACCTTCCATCTAGGAAGTGAGTGATGGTCGAATCCATGCGATCACAACCGTCTCACCGTATCGTGCTCGTCGCCTCCCATCTAGGATGTGAGTGATGGTTGAATCCATGCGATCACAACCGTCTCACCACCGTATCGTGCTCGTCGCCTCCAATCTAGGAGGTGAGTGATGGTCGAATCCATGTGATAACAACCGTCTCACCGCCGTATCGGCTCGTCGCCTCCCATCTAGCAAGTGAGTAATGGTTGAATCCATCCGATCACAACCGTCTCACCGCTGTATCGTGCTTGTCGCCTCCCATCTAGCTTGTGAGTGATGATCGAATCCATGCGATCACAGCCATCTCACCACCTCATCCTGTTTATCGCCTTCCATCTAGCGAGTGAGTGATAGTCGAATCCGTGCGATCACAACCGTCTCACCGCTGTATCGTGCTCGTCGCTCCCCATCTAGCGAGTGAGTGATGGTCGAATCCATGCGATCACAACCGTCTCACCCTCATATCGTGTTCGTCGCCTCCCATCTAGGAAGTGAGTGATGGTCGAATCCATGTGATCACAACCGTCTCACCGCCGTAACGTGCTCGTCGCCTCCCATCTAGCAAGTGAGTGATGGTCGAATCCATGCGATCACAACCGTCTTAGCGCCGTATCGTGCTCGTCGCCTCCCATCTAGGATGTGAGTGATGGTCGAATCCATGCGATCACAACCGTCTCATCGCCGTATCGTGCTCGTCGCCTCCCATCTAGGAAGTGAGTGATGGTCGAATTCATGCGACCACAATCGTCTCACTACCGTATCGTACTCATTGCCTCCCATCTAGTCTGTGAGTGATGGTCGAATCCGTGCAATCACAACTGTCTCACCCGCCGTATCGTGCTCGTCGCCTCCCATAGATTGTGAGTGATGGTCGAATCCATGCGATCACAACCGTCTCACCACCATATCGTGCTCGTCGCCTCCCATCTAGCGGGTGAGTGATGGTCGAATCCATGCGATCACAACCGTCTCACCGCCGTCTCATGCTCCTCGCCTCCCATCTAGCGAGTGAGTGATGGTCCAATCCATGCGATCACAACCGTCTCACCGCCATATCGTGTTCATCGCCTCCCATCTAGGCAGTGAGTGATGGTCGAATCCATGCGATCACAACCGTCTCACCACCGTATCGTGCTCGTCGCCTCCCATCTAGCGAGTAAGTGATGGTCGACTCCATCCGATCACAACTGTTTCACCACCGTATCGTGCTCGTCGCCTCCCATCCAGGAAGTGAGTGATGTTCGAATTCATGCGATCACACCCGTCTCACCGCTGTATCGTGCTCGTCGCCTCCCATTTAGCGAGTAAGTGATTGTCGAATCCATGCGATCACAACCGTCTCACCCTCATATCGTGTTCATCGCCTCCCATCTAGTCTGTGAGTGATGGTCGAATCCGTGCAATCACCACCGTCTCACCACCGTATCGTCCTCGTCGCCTCCCATCTAGCGAGTGAGTGATGGTCGAATCCATGCGATCAAAACCGTCTCACCGCCGTATCGTGCTCGTCGCCTCCCATCTAGGATGTGAGTGATGGTCGAATCCATGCGATCGCAACCGTCTCACTGCCGTATCGTGTTCGTCGCCTCCCATCTAGGAAGTGAGTGATGGTCGAATTCATGCGACCACAATCGTCTCACTACCGTATCGTACTCGTTGCCTCCCATCTAGTCTGTGAGTGATGGTCGAATCCGTGCAATCACAACTGTCTCACCCGCCGTATCGTGCTCGTCGCCTCCCATCTAGATTGTGAGTGACGGTCGAATCCATGCGATCACAACCGTCTCACCACCGTATCGTGCTCGTCGCCTCCCATCTAGCGGGTGAGTGATGGTCGAATCCATGCGATCACAACCGTCTCACCGCCGTATCGTGCTCGTCACCTCCCATCTAGCGAGTGAGTGATGGTCGAATCCATGCGATCACAACCGTCTCACCGCCATATCGTGTTCATCGCCTCCCATCTAGGCAGTGAGTGATGGTTGAATCCATGTGATCACAACCGCCTCACCACCGTATCGTGCTCGTCGCCTCCCATCTAGCAAGTAAGTGATGGTCGACTCCATGCGATCACAACCGTCTCACCACCATATCGTGCTCGTCGCCTCCCATCTAGGATGTGAGTGATGGTCGAATCCATGCGATCACAACCGCCTCACCACCGTATTGTGCTCGTCACTTCCCATCTAGCGAGTGAGTGATGGTCGAACCCATGCGATCACAACCGTCTCACCACCGTATCGTGCTCGTCGCCTCCCATCTAGATTGTGAGTGATGGTCGAATCCATGCGATCACAACCGTCTTACCGCCGTATCGTGCTCGTCACCTCCCATCTAGCGAGTGAGTGATGGCCGAATCCATGCGATCACAACCGTCTCACCGCCATATCGTGTTCATCGCCTCCCATCTAGGCAGTGAGTGATGGTCGAATCCATGTGATCACAACCGTCTCACCACCGTATCGTGCTCGTCGCCTCCCATCTAGGAAGTAAGTGATGGTTGAATCCATCCGATCACAACCATCTCACCGCCGTCTCATACTCCTCGCCTCCCATCTAGCGAGTGAGTGATGGTCGACTCCACGTGTTCATGGCCGTCCTAACCACCAATCATTTTTCCCACGTCATCCTAGCTGGTGAGCGTTACTTAAATGCATGCTTCCATTGCCACTTCACCACTATGTCGTTATGTACTTATTTAGAAAGTCAGTGATCATCTAATCATACTATTACATTTACTTCACGCGTAGATGGTAGGTGATCATTGAATCTATATCTTCACACCCGTCTCATTACCCTATTGTACCTGTCACAGTTTATGTAGAAAGTGGTAAATGAAGAAAAAATCACTGCACGGCAAGAAGCTGCAAAACTCAAGGCGGACTACGAGAGAGAAGTCACTCGTCTTCAACGCGAGGGAGCTGATCTGAAGTCAGCTTTGGAATCTGCCCAGCAAGAAGCTCGAAAACTCAAGGCGGACTACGAGAGAGAAGTCACTCGTCTTCAGCGCGAGGGAGTTGATCTGAAGTCAGCTTTGGAATCTGCCCAGCAAGAAGCTCGAAAATTCAAGGTAGAGTACAATACGGAAGCCGCTGGTTTTCAGCACGAGAGATCTAGTCTGCAGTCAGCTTTAGACACGACAGAGCAGAAAGCTCGGAAACTCAAAGTTGATCTCGACACAGTGCACTCTGCACTCAGTGCTCTGAAAAGAGAAGTAGCTGAAGAAAAGGAGAAAATGTCCGTCGGCATCGGTGATTTCAGACAATGGATGCGCGACAGCTCCGTAGACGCGGATACACTCATCCCTGATCCCGACTCGGACACATCAGCTTCCTCAAGTGACACTCACCATGTTCTCGCTCAGAATGCTCTCCTTAAAGCACGTTCGGAAGACTGGATTTCGGCGTATGAGGACGCCAAGAAGGTCATTTTCATTCTCTCAATCACGCACTCAGGTGTCCACTCATCCACACGTCAAGTCTGTTGCCATTCGGCCGTCGGCCATGGGTTATATCGCCATGGCTCTAACGCGAGTAGGAAAGGATGAACACGAGGAAGCGTTGCAGGTATTCGACCTCGTGTTCGGAAACTGTGATCCGAAAGAGAGCAATCTATTGTTACTCATCAAGGTGTGTGATCCAGATGCGTAGCAGGTCTCTGATACAGCTAACCCCACCCAGGCCATGATGTTATTTATTTCCCGGAAATATGACATGGCGATCTCGCGGGTCGATGATCTGATTTCCGTCTCGAGGGATGACGAGTCAATGTGTTGTTACATCCAGGTATTTCATGTCAGACGAGACCATAGATATGGACATGATGATATTGCCTAGGTCCTTGGGAAAATGTATCTGATGCAGGGCGACTATGCACGTGCGGTTCAGTCACTCGAACGCGGGCAGGACCTTGCCACATTATGTACTGGCTGTGATCTGAAAACGATTTCGCTCGTAGGCTACTTCTGGTGACACTTGTGGGACGCCTGTTGACTGTTAGGTTAAGATATTCGGATGGACTTTCGATGGGCTTCACGTCACGGCGCAGCGATATCATTGCGAAGATCTCTATGTCTCGGGCCATGTGGAGGAAGCAGCGGAGGTACTTCTCAAGATACTTGATTCATTTGGCGAGGAGATAAATGCTAGTAAAGTACCGGCGGAGTGGGTTATGGGTGAGTATCGACACCTAAATGTGGTGGACGCGCTCAACGCGTGCTTTCAGAGCTCAAGAAAAAATGTGTCGAAAAGCTCGGAGAACGTGGCGACACAGCACTCAGTTCTGGGGAACACGACGATGCGATTGCACGGTATACCTCCGCATCGTTACTTGATCCAGCAAACTGGGATATCCTCTACAAACGGAGCAAGGCACGAGCTTTGAAAGGGGTGTGGGGGGACGCTCTGGCGGATGCGAATGAGGTACTTGGGGCAGGTTCTATTCACCGTGCCACATTAAGTCTCCATCCTTATACGCAGGTGATCCAACGGGACCCCTCGTCGCATCGGGGATACGAAAGGAAGTACGTGGCGCTTCACGGTGCAGAAGACTATGGTGAAGCGTGCAATGCCTTCTTCCGCATGCTTTCCATCATCGAGAATTCCCCAAACGAAGAAATACGTCGTGCGTACTCTCTGACACTATCCTTGGACCTTGCGCCACAACGTTTTACAGGTCTGCTAGCAAATTATCCCACACCGCGGGAGATACTCACCGCTGTCGACACCGCCATTCACGGGGTATTCAAACTCTGTCCACTCGTCCTCATTGACATTACGACCGGTCGACTGTGTGATGCACACGAACGGATTCAGTTGTTCAAATCGGAAACGCCGTTCAAGAAGCTCGTCTCCGAGACCGCAATGACGAAAATAGATCCCGCGCGTATCCGCCAATCTGTCGCTCAATACTTCAAATGGATCATGTTTTCCCATACGTGGGAGGGAAAGGAACCGACGTTCCAGGATGTCAATGTGGTCGATTCGGTCTGGAAACTGGACGGATCGCCACTGAATGATAAACTCCGACAATTTTGCAAAACGTCGTGCGATGATGGCTTTCGATGGGCTTGGTCCGATACCTGTTGCATCAATAAGAGTACGAGCGCCATTCTCAGCCAATCCCTCACCTCCATGTACGACTGGTACGCAGAAGCAGCGGAGACACTGGTCTATCTCGCAGATGTCCCACCGTCCGCAGAATTCGGTCACTTGATCAAGAGCCGATGGATGGGTCGTGCTTGGACTTTACAGGAACTTCTTGCGTCGAAAGTCATCCGATTCTATAATCGCGAGTGGAAGCTATATCTCAATGACCAGCACACCAACCACAAGGAATCTCCTCTGATCAGGCAGGAACTAGTGCAAGCTATGGGTGTCGCTCCCGAGACTATCACCAGTTTTCGGCCAGAGTGTTTAGGAGTGCGGGAGAAGCTACGCTTAGCATCATCCCGCAATGCCACGGTGGAAGAAGACATTGCATACTCTTTGATTGGAATATTCTCAAGTGACATCATCCCTCGCTACGGGTTGGGGAAAACCGCTCTCGGCCATCTTCTAGAGAATATTGTTGCTCGTACAGGAGACGTAACGGTGATCGCGTGGACTGGGAAATCGTTGCCATACAACTCCGCTCTTCCCGCCTCCCTCTCTGTCTACGGCCAGCAACCATATAGCCCACCACCGGTGGAGGCCAACGAACTCGATACATGGGTGAAACAACTACGTACTCAAGTGGCAGTGCAAGACGTCTTTGCGTTCTACTACCGTGTCGTTCGGCTCCCTCGGGCAACCTTCTCGAACCGTTGTTTACAGCTTCCGTGCATTTTTTTTCGCGTTACAAAAATCGGTGTGCAGGAGTTAGGCGGTGCACAGGGAAAGCTCTATCGCGCAACGGTCTCGTTACTCGGCAAAGTGGAGTTCAGGACTACGGACGTGATGCCACTGAAGCAGCCCGGCAAACTCTTCTTTATACACTCATGGCTCCATGACCTCCGTGACCCTTTTGATGAGTCTGCGTACCACGACGAACTGGCGGCCGAGGGTGACGTGGGCTTGATTGACGAGGCAGAGTCCGAGTCTGATGCGGGACCGGGCGACGGCGCTGATGGCTCACCTGTGACAGATTCTCCGTCATCTGCCGAACCTTCCACCCCAGTAGACTCCTATACCCAGGCGCTGCGGTTCGTTGCCCGTCTGAGGCGTCCATTCAATGCGCTCTTACTTGAGCGAGTGACGAATCACCAATACAAGCGCGTCGCTGCAGAGGAGGAGATCATAGTCCCGGGAGTCCCGCACCAGACAAAGTTTAATACAATTCAGGCGGGGGTGTTGGAGATTGTTTAGAATGGATGGCACTCGTGTCAACGACTTTGTTCTCTCCGTCACTTTTGGTCTTCGATCGTTTGTTTGTCGTCTTACTTTCATGCTTTCATGCTGTTTCATCAGTTTTCTGCCGTTGTTCTCTATCATTTTCCATTCTTCACTTCTACTATGACATCTGTTCGTTTTGTCGACGATATGAAATGCGTTTGTATTTACCACGTTGATACTTTTGCGTACGACATGCGCAGTTGATCGCTTCCCCTCGACGACAGCAGGTTGAAGTTGCTCCGGGTCCGGCGTTAACATCATGGTTCTGGGTAGGATGGAGATGTCGGTCCATTCGATCCTGGAGGCGATCTCGGGCTCGAATCCACGGGTGCCTCTGGCTTCGGCGCTGATGAGGTTAACGAGGGACTGCTTGAGCGATTGGGGTGCGTTTCCGGGGATCGTCGAGGCGTCGATCCAGTCGCGGGTGTCCATCGGAGACCCTGGACCAGTCTTGCCCCGCGCGACATCCAACAAGGGCGGACACGACGCATTCGGTGGATGCCATGGTCAATATCAATCTCGAGGACTCGTACCACCTGGCAGGAATGCTGATTTCATATCTGAACAAATCGCGGCCAACGAGGACAACGCAGGGCAGCCATGCGTCCAGGTCCAGGCCATCCCTCCATGCAGCACCCTGGCGCAATGACTCCCACTCCAGCAATCCTCAAGTCCTCCCGTTCAAACTCGATGCCAGCTAAAACAGACGGTCAATCTAGGTAGGTCATCGCTCCTCGACACCTGACTGGACCAACACCCACACAAAACTGATCTCGTCCCCGTTTTCCCAAAGTCTTTCCTCCCGCAACGTCGTCGTCGCTGGCGAAACCGGCGTCGGCAAAAGCTCATTCATAAACCTCGTCATCGGCTCAGATAGCGCCACCACCGCCAACGACGTCTGCGGCGTCACCACCCGCACCACCGCACACGCTTGGGAAACAGACACCCACGCGTTCCGTCTCTGGGACACCCCCGGTCTCGGCGAGGGCTCGTTTGGAAACGTCTCACCCAAGGCAGCGCAGCATGCCTTGCGTTCGCTCCTCAGGGAACTCGGCAAAGAAGGCGGCGTACACCTCCTCGTCCTCTGCATGCGCGGCATCGCGCGGATCACAAAGGGCATGCAACAGACGTACGACGTCGTCCTCCGCATCCGCGACCAAGTCTCCCCCAAAACACCCGTCGTCGCCGTCATCACCGAACTGGAGAAACGGTGCGACGAGACCGACATCGTGGCCTCCATGGAAGACTGGTGGTCGAGCAACGAGAGCATGCTTGCCGCCTTTGGCATGATGTTTTGCGGTCACGCTTGCCTCACGACCCTCACCGACGACTGTCATCCTCTCATGTCGGGTCGCCGCGCAGAGTGCCAACGCCTCGCACGCAACCTCCTCATCGATTGCTCTCTCCCGTTCGCCGCATTCGGCAGGTCCACGCGCTTGAGCAACTCCCTCTCTAGCCTCTCACACAAGCTCACCCGCAACATCGTCGTCGTCGGCGAGACTGGCGTCGGAAAGAGTTCCATCATCAATCTGGTTGTTGGCGCTGACATCGCTGTCGCAACGAGCGACGTGGGCGCCGTCACCGTCGGCACGAGCTATCACGACTGGAACCTCTTGCAAACCCAAACGTTCCGTCTCTGGGACACCCCTGGACTGGGCCAAGGCCCTGCTGGCGGCACGTCCCCAAAACACGCACTCAACGCCCTGCGATCCCTCCTCACAGAACTCGCCCGGGGTGCAGGCGTGCACCTCATCATCATCTGTTTTCGTGGTGGCCGACGTGTCACGAACAGCATGAAACAAACTTACGACGCGATCCTCGCGCTTCGCGACCGCGTGTCCCCCGACACCCCCCTCGTCGCGGTCGTCACCGAACTTGAGCGCAAGTCCAACACGCTCGACCCCCTCGTCGGCATGGATCAATGGTGGCAAGCCAACGCAGGCGACATGTCCGATTTCGGCATGGCGTTTACCGCACACGCGTGCATCACCACCCTCTCCGACGACGCACACCCCCCGATCCCGGGGCGTCGCGACGACTGCCAGCGTCTCGTGCGCGATCTCGTCATCGACCACGCGCTCACCCCGCGGAGCGTCCCCGCCCAGGACCTGCACGTCATCCTCTTTGGAGAAACCGGCGTCGGCAAGAGCTCGCTCGTCAACCTCCTCGCGGGGTGGCACGTCGCCGAGGTGTCGCCCGACAGCATCGCGTGCACGCTCGCCTCGAACGAATACCAATTCCAGCTCGGCGCGGCGACGATCCGGCTCTGGGACACCGTCGGGCTAGAGGAGCCCGAGGCTGGGACGCGCGAGTATGTGAGTGCGATCGAGAAGGCGGCGGACCTGATCCGGCGACTGAGCCTCTCGGGCGGGATCAGCCTGTTCTTGTTCTGCGTGCGCGGCAACAGGGTGACGACGACGATGCAGAGCAACTATCGGCTGTTTTACGAGGTGCTCGGGCGGAGGCAGGTGCCGATCGCGTTGGCGGTCACGCATCTTGAGCGTGAGCCGGTCATGGAGGCGTGGTGGGACCGCAACGCCAAGACGCTCGAACACAATGGGATTCGCGTCGGCGGACATGCGTGTATCACCACGCTCGAGGGCCACCCCAAGTATCTCGAGTCGCGGCAGGCGGTGCAGGAGCTGCTCTGGCGGTACGCGGACCAAGGCAAGTTTTCGATGTCGTGGGAGACGTGGCTTGGGCGACTGTTGAGCGGGTTGAGTACGCTGCTGGGTTTCGTGCTGCCGAAGGGCAAAGACTTGGTGCGTGTTTTGACAAAACGGTGTCATCTGGAGCCGGACGTTGCACAGAGGGTGGCAGCTTGCATAGTAGAGGGTACGGCAGACATGTAAAACCAGTTCACTGTAATCGTATATTTCTTTTTTTTTGGCCCCGTTGAAGTGGAGCGATGGGACAAACGAAGAAGACAGATACGATGCTATATCACCAAGCTCTGTTCAATCTCTCCCATCAACATCGTCGCGTCTTTACTGGCCGTCAAGACTGTCCGCGAAAGACCAAAGTGAGCGACGATTCGTATGCAAACGAGGGGATACACACTGATGGGTTCCTTTGGATGGAAACCGACCGACGTCACGGTCCCTTTGTGTCCAGGAAGCTATATATACGCTCAAGGTCAAACGTTCGTGCTCGGTGAAAAACACGAGACCCAACAGACCTTGTACAACACCCGCCCACTCTCGACG
>JBBPOB010000536.1:0-15528 GCA_038091275.1 Tylopilus subfusipes | reverse complement strand
GAAGACTGTAGACCGGACGCCCAAGTTTGTTGCCTCATCCAGCGACAGGGCATTTGACAATTGAGAGATCTGGTGAGGGATCCCAAACGCCACTGGTAATGTTACCCGCGCATGACCTGAGAGTAAAGATTAACGCAAGACGAAGTAAAAAACTGAACGAAATAAACCGAACCAAGTTCATAATAATCATATATATCTGGAACTCTAGAATGCTCAACTCCAATTTGGACGACCCTTGTCACATTGGAATCGACAAAGCAACCGACCTGGAGGTTCGGAAAAGGTTGTCCGTGTGCCTGGACACTAACAGACTCGTGATCCACATTCCGGACAACAAAATAGACTGGGACATATGAGCAGTTTTGCATAATACCACCCGTGAAATCGCCTGGCCGTAAGGCGTGACGAGGATCCAGCGGACTGTCGGCGTTGATCCGCAATGGGATGATATCTCCGCCTTTGACCAAACGCTTTGCCGAGCCAAAGTATTCATGTAAAGCATTGGTAAGCAGTGGTTCATAGCGGCGATGGATCGAGAATGGTGAAGCTACCATCGCCAACTCAATGCTCCTCGCTATTGGAACACCAGGGTCCCGCATTCCATACGGCGACATGCGAATCACAATTTCTTGACGGCCACGTAGGCATAAGTTGTGAAGAAGGATGGGTGATAACATCGCGAACCGCCTGCACGAATCGTTGAAGGTTTCATCAAGGACGCCGATACGCACTAGACGAGACGTCGAAGAGTCAACTGGCGAAGCTAGAACCTTTTTTTTCGGGTTAGACATGAATGGGAAAATACGAGCGAAGGTAGGAGACATACCCAGTCGCCATTCAGTACTCCCAGTGGACGCAAGCTACTTGTACAAATATAGACAGTAACCTGATCTAGATCAGCGTCAATTGGTGACTGCAGAGGTTTGGCAGAGAATACGGCCCCTGAGAGTTTGACTGTATCAGACGTGGACGAGGCGCATAACGTTAATTGATCCTCACCGCCTTTGTTTGGCTGGGACAAGGGTTCCGGAGAAGATAATACAGCAGATATAAGGAATGATTCGTTGATTTCCAGGTTCTCGATCCCAACTCGACTGTCCGCTTTGTGTGATGCTTCGCTCGACTCATCGGTTGAGGTCGCTATGAATCGCGTGGAGCCTCGCTGTGCGAGGCCTTGCTTGTGAGGCAATGCGAGGCTGACCGAGTATCGGAAGAGCGAGGAAAGGGGTTGAACGGGTGGGTCGCATGTGGTGAATATACTCGAGGGCACGAAGACGTCCTCACCATCTCGGATTATGATACTGGATTCGAAGAACCAATTCTCGAACACTGCTCCGTGAATGGAGGCCGCTGCGTAGGCAGCCTCGTCTTTTGCAGTTAAAACGACCTCTGTCAACGTAAAGTTTTGTGCAGCAGACAGAACGACAGATTTAACGGATCCGTTTGAACCCTGATGAAAAGGTTGAAAGATGGCTGGGTAACTGGCCAGCCAGGCTGGCGGGATAACGATCTCGGATACCTTCACAACGATAAAGACGAATACCAAGAAGTAGATTCAGAGTCATACGCACGGTCGGATCCTGGATAGCCCAACAGGTCAGATCACTGATATGATCGGAAGGCGACATGGTCGGATTCCGGCGCTTTGATTTTATGGAAACAACTTTGCGTGGTGGTTCATTTGAGAAACAAAGAGCATCCCAGATATCGAGAGAGACAAGAACGACATCTTCGCCCGAGGCTTCAGCAGTACTTTGTACCGAAAAATCGGCCTCCGCTGTCGAAACATGGCGGAAGAAAAAGCTCATGTAGATGGCAGACTGGTGTGTGGAAGAAGTGAAGATTTCGGGGATTGGAGCTCTTGCATTGATTATATAATCAATCGTTCTCCAGCACCACTGGCAGTGAACATGAATCGAGGCGGCGTGCGAGGAATTGGTCGCGGCGGAGGCAAGTTTGATCGCTATCTAGTTTTCTGCGGTGTACTTACTTTTCTTGCAGCTCGTGGAGGCGGCCGCGGTGGCTTTCAGCAGCGCGGCGCCGGTCCACCAGACACCATCCTGGGTATTTTCCAACATCTGTTCGACTCTGCTCCACTCATCCACCGACAGAAATAGGTTCATTTATGCACGCAGTTGAAGATGAGATGCTCTGTGCCTCTCTCGTTGTGGACAAAGTGCCTTATTTCAATGCACCCATCTATCTCCAAAACAAATCTCTCATCGGAAAAGTCGACGAAATACTTGGTCCGATAAATGAGGTGTATTTCTCAGTAAAAATGGGTGAAGGCATGGTAGCGACCAGCTTTAAAAAGGGAGACAAGCTCTACATTGGAAGCGACAAACTCCTACCCATCGAGCGATTCCTTCCTAAACCTAAAGCGACAGGTAGAAGTCTGTGTCCCTCAGAATGTACAGAAAACTAACTGCGTATTTCGTTGTCCAGGAATTCAGAGTATGTTGATGACTCCTCGTGACCTAAGTTGGCTAAACGCTTCCAGAACGAGGCCGTGGCAGCGCACGCGGGAATCCACGCGGTCGAATAAATTCAGGCGGTCGCGGACTTGGACGAGGTGGTGGTAGAGGTGGCAGAGGTGGCAGAGGTGGTCGAGGCAATGATCGTGGTGGCCATGGCGGATTTAGGGGCAGTTATAGCGGCCGTGGTGTCCACCGAGGTAGCCGTGGTTTTTGAAGCTTGACCTATAGTTTCAGACCAAAAAATCTCCTTGGAATCGATGCGGTATGCAATCCCGGAATTCGCGAATTCCGGATCCTTTGCTTGTTGGGCCTTGATAGACCAGAATCTCAACACACTTGCAGCAATGATGGGATGCCAAGGAAACAGTGTTGAACAGAGTTGCTCGAGCTCATAGTCAACTTGCTTGGCTACGCAGAACACATTGTGAAGTCTAACACGTCTGGTGACTTAACCTTAAGTTGTGGATTCCTTACCGGTGCCAGTGGATGCTATTAGTATTATGAATGTGACCATGGCACGTGTGCGACGTGCCAAGCTTTCCATTATCAACTTTCTCAAGTTCTAACCACTTCGGCGCTGAGGCCTGAGGTTTGAACGTTGATGGTCTGCGATTTTTCTGCCCCACGTCAGCTTTACTTTTAGTCTGACAACGACCACCTGTGTGGGTCTAATGCTTCGTCGAATGACTAGGCATGTGAGGATGATTTGGGCGAACAATGTCAAATCTCAAGCGACTAGACATACCCTGGTCTAGCGAGTGCGGGAACAACTTAATGAAGTTCACCTGAGGAACATATGACAGTTGGATCGAGTCCTTGTCACCAGCCTGCCCGTGAGATTTTGAGATTCAAGTGTGGTGTCTGGCAGATGGCCCATCTTGGAGACCAAGAACGCGACAGATTATATGTTCCGCTGAATTCGCCTCCAACTTTCCTGTCAGGTTTCAACGGGAACTTCCCCGACGTGTCACATCGATGTAGTCTGGTCACCAGATCAGCATCGATGACGTACAGAAATACCGCCGAGGTCACGGTGCCAAACAATGTGGATCGCATTGTTTGGATGCGTTAGTACATGAACGCCAAGTTTGCATCGTCCCCGTTCATCATCTACCCCAACACATACTAGTACCGGAGAGAAGAGACCTAATGTCCTCGTTGTCGTTTTGGAAGCCTGGGACCGTAGCACCAGGGAGTAGTCTGGATAGGTTGACTCAAGAACAAGAAAGTCACGGTGTAATCCAATCTGCGCCATCAGACAACTCACTCCCACTTCAAGCCCAACGCGAACGCCTCCCCATTGCTAGATATCGTGGGTGTTTGTATGCTTTTTGCGAAGTTTCTCGATAATTCGCTGCTTTCAGGCGACAAGCTCTTGTATTGTATAGAACAGTATCCAGTCACTATTGTAGTTGGACAAACTGGCTCCGGAAAAACGACACGTGCGTAGGTCGCATTCTGCAGTGGCACCAACTTACTCCTCCCAAGAGCTTCCTCAATATTTGCTGGAAGCTGGATGGGCCGCTGAAGGCAACGTGATAGCTTGCACGCAACCCCGAAGAGTTGCAGCAACTTCGGTTGCTGCTCGTGTGGCTGCTGAAGTGGGAACGGTCTTGGGAGAAGAGGTGCGAATTGACAAACATCCACACATATGGGTACTCACAGATACCATGTATGTTCACTAGGTTGGATATACCATCCGATTTGAGGACGTGAGTAGCAAAGATAGGACCCGGATACGCTACATGACAGACGGAATGCTTTTCCGGGAAACCCTCCTCGACCCACTACTGTCACACTATAGTGTTATCATGGTAAGGACGCAACGGTGGAGTTGACCGTCTAATACTCTCTTCCGCAGATTGACGAAGCCCACGAGCGGAGTCTTTACACTGATTTATTGCTTGGCGTTTTGAAAAAGTATAAGAACTTCACTTGACCCACTTGCTTTTGCTGACATGATTTATGGTAGGATCAGGCGCAAACGAACTTCCCTCCGTATAATTGTTTCCTCCGCCACTCTTGACGCCATGTCTTTCCATGACTACTTCTGTGCAGGGACTTCACCGGGAGAAGCCACTATCATCAGCCTGGAGGGGAGGATGTACCCAGTTGAAGTTGCCTATTTGCAAGAGCCCTCCACCGATTATATCAAGATGGCTGTCGAGGTAACGTGGAATATCAATTTGCAGGTACGCTTGGCAATTCCTGAATGTGGCTTTCAACTTAAACGAGCGGGAAATGAAAGCATGTAACGGGCGATATTCTCGTCTTCTTGACAGGCCGGGAAGACATTGAGCGGTTTCTGGAGGCGATGACAGAACTCCTGCCTAGGTGAGAAGCCATGCCTAGGGCTGCCCGGAGCTAACTGCACTCTGTGCCCAGCCTGCCGCGTGGTGCGCCGCACATTATTCCCTTGGCGCTGCACTCTGGTTTGAGTACAGAAGAACAGCTTAGAGTTTTCGATCGCGCACAGCCAAATTCCCGCAAGGTCATTGCCGCAACTAACATTGCCGAAGTACGCCCCTGATTCAATTCTGTGACTGAGTACAAGTTTAACACACTTCACCAGGCAAGTGTTACGATTGATGGAGTAAAATTTGTGGTAGATTGTGGATTTGTCAAGGCATGGTTCATCTATCCAATCTTAATGTGTCAGTCAACGTCGTTTCAGATAAGATCGTACAATCCATCGTCCCAGCTCTCTTCGCTGTCCACCGTCCCTGTGTCTCTCGCATCAGCTACACAGAGAGCTGGCCGTGCTGGTCGCACATCACCCGGCATCTGCTATAGGCTATATCCCGAATCTAGCCTAGCGTCACTCCCAGCGGCCACTCCACCGGAGATTACTCGTGCAGATATGACCACACCCATCCTCCAGCTCAAGTCCCTTGGGATCGACGACCTAATGAAATTTGAATGGATCTCTACCCCACCTGCTGAAGGTGTCCTGCGCGCACTAGAAGCTCTGGTTGCAGCTGGGATGATCGGAAAGGATGGTCGACTGACTGTCATGGGCCAGCGTGTTGCAGAGTGTCCCATCGAACTTCGTATTGCCCGTATAGTAAAAACTAATCATGCGTGTGTTACTACATCTGAATTTTTGGTCCAGTTGTTCACTTCCAAAGAATTCTCTTGTGGGGAAGAGATTTTGACAATTGCAGCAATGATCTCCGTTCAGGTGTGTGGGAACCTACCCGTCGAGTCTACTTGGTGATCCTAAGGGATATAGGACGTGTTTGTCATACCAGACGGGCCAGCAGGCGCGCTGGCTGAACTCGAGAGACGGAAATTTACTGCTGAGGAAGGAGTAAGTATGCCTTATTTTCTACGCATTGATTGTCACTGACTTCATGAGAAGGATCATTTGACACTCTTGAACGGTGCGCAAACACTAAGTGCGTTCTGTCAGAGTACTTAGGGAAGACAGCGTACAATGCATTCACACGTTATGGGCGCTCATCATCCTGGTGCAAGGCTCATGCACTAAACTTTCGGGCGATGTCTAGAGCAGTGTCCATTCGCTCGCAACTCAGCAAATACATGGTGCGCTTTGATCTCCCAAAACAGAGCTGTGAAGGGGATGCCAAACGCCTGCGGCAGTGCCTCGTCAGTGGGTACTGGCGAAATGCAGCCCGATGGATGGCAGACGGAACTTATCGCTCGGTTCAAAATGACCAAGTAGGTGTGGACTGCGTACCAGCTCTCAGGGATTTCTCACTCCTACAGGTTCTACATGTTCATCCGACGTCTGCGCTGTTTACCCGGAAGCCGCGCACCGGGTGGGTGGTCTTCCACGAACTGGAGGAGACTAAAAAGCTTCAGTAAGTCATTTAATTGAATGAGACAGTTAGCTTGACGAACCGACACAGGATCAAACTGATTACCGAAATTGAGCCCGACTGGTAACGCACAGCATAAGCACGATTCCAACTTAGCATGCTGACTTGTAATTTGTAGGCTTCTTGAATATGGACACAGATATAATAATAAACGTGTACAAGGATGATTGAAAGGGTTTGCACTGCATCAAGCATTGGCCTATACACTGAGAGGTTCAGTACTGTACGGCGGCCGCGGCGGGACTTGCCGCAGATGGGAGTCGGAGCCACGTGAGATAGCCAAATAAATAACATCATTAAAATACCTTGTCTTCGTTCCGCTCAGCGGACTCATTCGGAAATGGGTGCAAACCAGTCCACACCTGATAAAAGCCCGAAGGTTTTCCATCCAGAAACGCCAATAGAGGTATACCTTCTCCTTTACCGAACTTACAGACGACTTACATACCCAGATTTCACCGGATGTGGTGAACAGCCTCTCTGCGCGTCTTGCATCTGAGGAGACGATTCCCCAACGGCAAATTGCAATAGATTCTCATATACGGGAAAGAATACAGCGCGAATTAACAGTTTTGCGTGCCGAGGAGGAGACTGTCCAGCTCGAAATCCAGCGTGCTTTGGAGAAGGAGAACCTGGAACGGGAAATAAGTATGGTCGAAGATGGCAGTACCCACGGTGGTCTGAAAACCGGAGTCGCGCTAATCGGTGACTTGGAGGAAATTAGGGAGAAGGTTGATAAGTTTCAAACACGACGTCAACTAGGTGATTTTCCATCTGTTAGGGAGACAGGTGAAGCAGTTGCGTCATGCTACAAGTACGTATGATACTCTTTATCGGGTCATTTGCCAGACTGAAAACGTAGAATGAACCCGTCGACACCTCTAGAATGCTGGAGGGAAGTTACTTGCTTCAAAGCTGCCGTGGCAGATGCTGAGACTGTGAGGGTACCTCTTGAACCTTCCGCTGCAAAGTGTGACACTTGGCTTGCAGCTATACCTCGCCTCACTGTGATGATATATTCATTAGAAAACTATTGCATGCTGACATCAACGACCCGTAGACCCAATCGTTTGACAACCGTGACTTTGCAAGCAGTAAACAGTAAACGATTGGCCAACTTTGTAAGTGGACCGAAGTCTTATGATGTAAGGGCATCGGACATGGATAACATGGAAACTGTACATGTGGCGGCACGTCACGCGTCACCGCTCACCGCTCAGCTGACGGTGTCAATCGTAAACCATTGCCAGCTACACACATGCATGACCACCAGCCCGACCGTCTTCGGATCTTCGGATAGACGATTCATCGGAAATATTCCAGATCATGAGGGTCTTCTTATCAGGGCTAGACACCAGGTGAAATAGGCAGGAGGACGTATCTCTTGGTCTCCGACTGTGCACAGCGGCCATCAAGACACACCCGGATTGCTGAAACGGTCAATGGAATGATTGCGCCCGGTGACCAGCTGCTGCGCATGTGCATATCGTCACGAGGATGTACCGCCTTAGTGATCCTTATCCAACCATGCCATTATTTTTGTAAAGATGCCTTGCCAAATGAATTGCTCTGGCACACCATGGGCATCAAGATGGGCATCGCCTTTGCGGATTAGGGAGTGAGCGGCTTGAAGCCGGACAATCAAGTGATTGCCGAGCTCGGCAACCTAAGTTCGTTTAACCGCCTGGCTTTATTTGCGACAAATCTCACTACCACATCTCATCCCCGTTTCTTCGCTCCTTCATCGATATCGAAGTTCGCTCTGTTGCTCTGTTCTCTGGTACCCGCGTCACATTTATTCTCTTGCACCTCTATTCGCATCGAAGTCCTCATCACTTCTCTTTGGCTCATCTTGCTAACCCTTAATTAACCGACCTGCCCCGGTCGATAAACTGACGCCGAGTCCCCGTAACATTGATAACCGTGCTCTCCAGAGTTTTTGGGCCTCGGCATAATGCAGGCCCCTGCAGAGGTTGCGGATATACAATCCTCAAAACTGGCGTACGTTGTAAACCAATTATGCCCTTCCGTCAACTTACCTACGACCAATGCAGCTCTAAACCACCTATCGTAAGGAATCCTAGAGCCTGCACAGTATGCCGCGCAGCCAAAGTAGGTTATTCGAGTATGTATGCATTCTCTGGTTCATTGCGAGTCAGATGAAGTGTGTTGGGGCTGAGGATGGCCAGAAGCCGTGCCAGAGGTGTAAAAGGACTAACGTCGAGTATGTATGAAATAACGTGATTTCACTTGATGCTCCTTACATTTTTCAACCCTTCCAGATGCATTTTCGAGAAACATCGCCGCGGTCGAAAACCTGGGTCAAAGTATGATCCAATCACTTTGACTTGTTGATCCGTTTCATGCGTTATCTTCCAGATTATCAGAGGCATCGAAGTTGCTGCGACGTCTCGAGAAAGGGTTAAACACCGCAAAACTCAAACAAGTGAACGAGACGTCCATGTCATCTGTTTTTCCTGCAGTGGACTCCCACTCCTCTCAAGTAGAATCGCAATTTGGCACCATGATCCGACCAATGGATCAGTACAGCATCTCAGGTAATGATTCAAGCTAAATTTCTCGTTCTCGATTTATATTAAGCTTTCGGCCGCGCGGCATTTAGCGTCTGGAAATCGACCGTCGGACGGTGATGACGATGAAGACCGCGGTGACGAAAAGTTTCCCGCAAAGCTCATCCGCAGAGAAAATTCCTTTTTCCGGACCATTCTGAATCCCGAACACAAATCACCTTATCCTGCTATCGCATCCCAGACCAGTCGGAGCGATCTGGATAGCTTTCAACTCGGACGACCTGCCCCTCCCGCAGCCGGATATCAAGATCCGATTACAGCTGGACTTATATCAGAGGAGAAGGCCAACATGCTCTTTGAAGCCATCTTTCTACGCCTCAATCCCTTTATTAATTTATTCGATCCCCACTTGCACTCGATCGATTATGTGCGCTCAAAATGTCCCTTTTTGTTTACCACGCTCATCGCTGCTGGATGTAAATTCTTTGACGAGCCAAGCCTTTATAAGGAGTGTCTCCACCTGGCACATGAATTGGCTGTACGTGCGTTTGCTGAGGGGTGGAAACGAGTCGAAGTGGTCCAAGCCTTCGCATGCTTAACGTATTGGAGGGAGCAAGATGATAACGTACGTGGAGATGTCTCGGTATTGTCCAAGTATCCTTCCTGACATGCCCCCAGCGCACATGGATGTACATTGGTTACGTGAGTGCGAGAGTCTTTTTTTAGAACAACTCTACAATTACTTACACAATCATAGGCATGCCGGATGGCTGTAGAGCTTGGTTTGAATCGCTTTTTGGCGAAGCCTCCTGCGAACGAATCAGAATTCCAGCTACTCGAACGACGGAACCGCGAGAGAACTTATCTTGTATTATTTGTTCACGATCGGAGCCTCAGCATGCAAACCGGGCGTCACTGGATGCTTCCTGAGGTAGCCAACATAGACTTCGGTAATCCTTCAGCATTTCACCTATTTGCATACAGGACGACTTTATCAGGCATGCCGACACTTGGCATGAACGGGGTGATTCTTCAATACGACCCGAAGACGTCATTGTCGCCGCGTTCATACAATTACGGAGAATTGCAGTGAGTAAGCTCGGCCGACATCCACACTGGGGGACTAATATATGTGACCAGGCGGAGACCACTGATATGCTACACACTAACCGCAGCCTGATAGACGGCGGGTGTGGCCAGATCAACATCGACATGGCACTCAAAAATGCAAATGCTAAGCTATCACAGTGGACAACTAAATGGGAACATGAAATGCGGAGAGGTGAGAGACAACGTTTACCGCAGTTGTTTTTGTTAATGCTTTCAGCAGCAAATGGCTCATCGTTTCATTTCTCATTTCTGAAATTTTTCTGCTTGTATTCCAGCCTCTTCTTGAATAGTTTTGGTGTACAAGCTGACGCCGCTCCAGCGAGTATTCTTCTTGACGTTATTCTGGTCCTGTCATGACAATATTTCAGGAAAACCGAACGAATAGTCATTTGCGTGCACTATCAGCATGCTTTGAGAATGCACTCAGTGTTCTTCGAATCGCCTCGAAGGATTTCCGCGAGCTCAGTGTACTGGTACGCTTGAATATCCTTGTTCACTTGCCTATTATACCCTTCTACCTCCCCAGAGATATGGCCAAGAAACTACGACAGTGATGACCGCCTACTCTGCGATCTTCCTTTTGAAGGTAATATAGTTCAAGTTAAGCAGTACCATCGCTCACCACTCTATAGCTATTGCGGAGCTCGGATGCCAACACAGGCCTACAATCTGAGTTACCCGAGGGTGCAGCGCGCGAAATTCACGCAACTATAATCAGAACAGCTGAAGCCTACAATGAAGCCGCCCACGTTCCGCCAACCTTGGCGTTAGGAGCCTATCATGCTCGTTTCTTGTGGCACCTCATTCATGCGCACCGTACACGTCCGGGTGTTACGAAGGATCGACCCCATCACGAAAATTCTCTCAACCTTTCTACTCAACGTACGGTTTTTCTTGACTCTATGTTTAGCTAGCGCTGACAGCAACTGTTAGGGGAGCAGGCGACACCTTCCCCACAAGAGGGCACTCGAACTCTGCCATCCCAGCATGTCAACTATCCCGTCACCACTCAAAATGGTTATTCAGTGCATACAAGTGGTATTGTCTATGGTGTCCCGCCACGAAGTGGACCTGTTTCTTATACACCTCCCCTGGGCCCACCAATGGATGATGGGTATACGTCAGCAGATCACCACTATTATCGCAATATGCTGTTTGAACTTGGATTCGGCGGAGAGCAACATCATGCACTGACGACGAATGATAGCTTGCGCAATGCCGTGTATGGTGAAGGTTTGACCACTCACTATACCCAATACCCGTATGGACCCCCACAGCCGATTGGTCAGGCCAGCTTCGTCGGAAGCTAAGGGGTTGTGACTGCTACTCTTCTCGTTTATCTTTTGATGACTGCTACGATTCTTCATGTTATGCCAATGGGCAGCTAGTTAGGGCACATGCTTTGTATTGTGTGACTATGTTCTTTTACTCGTCGCCGCCAATAGAGAACACCACGACACATTGACCGAAAGCGATAGCGAGCAGTGGCTGACCACGCAATGCCATGAAATCGAAGTCTCGGATATGATGTGGGCGGGGGGCTACGTTGATGATGCTAGGTTGTGCGTTCACATAGCTAATGTTATGGACATGGAGAACCGCGCCTCTTTTGACGGAGTGGGCTGCAATCGCAAAATAATCCGGATTTGTCGGACACCACCTGTTCCGTGGCGATAAACGATCTGGGGTCCTCTGTGTATATAGGGAACTTACCGGAAAACATGCCCTCCATCTTGAAAACTGATTCCCGTATGTATAGGCTTGCCACCCCGTAGTTTCGACATATCCCAAATGGCGAAACGTGACCCATAGTTTGCTCCCACACTGCAGACGTGATGTTGGTTCACAAGAAGACTTTTCGAGAGCCATGCACATACATGTCGGCGTTATCACGACGCCATGCAGCAAAGCCCATGTTCTGAGTCGACTTCCCAAGATGAGAGTCTTTCAGTGCATGTGGCTCGATGAATTCAACCAGTGTGGAGTGTCTCCAGCTTCCTTGTTCAGTCAACGCAGGATCAGTACGCCAATCCGTAAGGAAGATGGAACCACGGCAATCAGAAACGAGGAATTCCTTGCTACTCGCAGGATGTGAATTGACCGTTGTCAGAGGATGTGGGAAAGCGATAACATAGGCGGTGGGCTGAGGTCTGGAATCGGGTGGAGTGGAAGCATCTCGATCAGACGTTTCTGGAGAAGGAACTCCGGAAGCAATATTGAGCGTTGGTTGGAGATCCCACACCATGAGCATTCTGTCGTCTACGGCCGATAAGCGAGCCAACACTCAAGACTCTAGATATACATACCCGACACGGAAGCGACGTAACGTGCATTATCTTGATCGTGGCCGCCGCAGAAGCACATATCGTTTACTTTGCCATGGTGCCCGCTCAACCCTCCGCCGAAAGTAAATATGTACTCGCTGGACGAGGCAGACTTTGTCAATAGATGCAGACCAAAGTCTATCCCAGCTGCCGCAATCCTATAAGTCAGACATCAATTTCCACCTAACTCTAGAAAAAAAAAGTGAGAGCGAACTCGATGAGCCAACTGTCGCTGCTGCTAGGTGAGAGTGTGCGAGGCGACCAGGCTAACGCGGTCACTCTAGTCCCAACGTGGAATGAAGCCAATCTCTTGGCAGATGTTGTACTCTGGGTTGTCCGTTTAGTGATAGAGTTGGCGAAGCAACAAGAGATTTTCGCTGACAATTTGGTAGACTTCGACAGAATGCTCACCTCCAAAGGCCAACAGGTCCTGCCCGTCCTCATGGTAGCAAGACCGTACCACATAGACGTCTGAGCCATGATCTATTCTGACGATACCTGCATCCATGAGTGCCAGAACTCGTATCCCTTTTGTTCTTTGGGATGCTTCAACTTGAACTGACGCGAAACGGAAAAGCTGTGCCGTGCCGCGAACTCAAGTTGGATGCTTTCCTCTACTGCACGCAAAGGTCCCAATCCACTTCTCTTGCTCGGACTCATACTCGCCTCGGCAGGAACGTTCTATCTTATTGTCAAGCGCAGAGAAGCAACGTACCCAGCCTCCAAGCAACCCCTGCAGCACGCTCACCCCCTCGTTCTACCGCGGCAATCTGATCGCCAGCACAAAGATTAGAATACGCCGCTTTTGATGTTCGCACACATAATGACATCAACCGTGGACGGTGTCATACGACCGAAGTTTGACTCTGCGAAAGTCACCGTGATATACGTGCTCGGAGGACCCGGTGCAGGTGAGTTCATATAACGCTAGAACCCGCCGCGATCTAACATCTACGCAGGCAAAGGAACTCAGTGCGCCAGGCTCGTAGAAGACTTCAATTTCAGTCATCTATCAGGTGATCCATCGTCTCGTGCTTAGTCCATGCCCTCGCTGATCATTGCGGTTGGTTCCTAGCTGGTGATCTTTTGCGTGCGGAACAGAACCGGGAATGTTCCCAGTACGGGGACCTGATCCGCACTTGCATCCGTGAAGGCAACATCGTTCCGCAGGAGGTCACCATCAAGCTTCTCGAGATGGCCATGTCCAGAGAGCTAGAGACAAGATCGGGTCCCGGATGGACTGATGGCAAAGGTCGTTTCCTCATCGACGGCTTTCCGCGTAAAATGGATCAAGCCTTGACATTTGAAGAGACGGTATGCTACGGATTCGTGTCGTGTCATATGTTAGCTTCTTGCCCACTGATTTGGCTGCCCGGAAAGATTTGCTCACCAACCCAGGTTTTGGTCCTCGAGGCGGACGAAAAGGTGATGATACAGCGCATCCTAGAACGGGGGAAAACCAGCGGGCGGGAGGATGACAACATCGAGAGTCTCAAGAAACGTTTCTGTAAACCTTTTATGCCGCCGCACGCGAAAATTGATTGAAACTGGACATCTACATAGGTACTCACAACGAGCTTGTTCAACCAGTCATAGATTACTTGGAAAAGAAAGGCAAAGTCGTCAAGGTACGGGTTAACAGTTTACCACCGGCGGCATTCTGATCATCGTCTGTAGATTGATAGTAATCAATCCATTGAGCAGTGTCACAAGGAAGCTAGCGAGGCCGTTCTCAAAGTCCTAGTTTGACTCCTGGATATACCCATATCTCGGCGACCTTCATACATGTGGTATAATATAGCGAGTTTAAACGTGAATATAGAAGCCCCTGAGGGTCGTCTCCGTTTGTGATGCAACCCTGCAAATCCCTCTGCCACCTTTCTCTATTTCGAAGATTGTACCGTCTGCGCAGAGCAAATGCGCGTCTTCGTCAGTCTCATCCTTGAGGAGCGTCAGTGATCATGAATAAACTGGAACAGAAGCGACCGACGGGTATCCATTCCCAGCCCCCGCATCTAAAGCACTCGACGACTGTGTTACCATCACCACGCTCTGCTATATCCCCATTCTCCGAATAACGCAAGTTTATATGGATTCCATTTCGATATGCTGTAGTGAGGACTGCCACGGTCTTCTCTGCGAACTCCTTTCTCGCTTGGGGGGTATCCAAGGTGAAAGTGGGATCACGCTCGGGGCGGACCATTATTACATCCATCGAAGCGTCCGTTGGGGGACACTTTGACATCATGGGATTGATGCGAAACTCGGGCTCCAATCGATCTACATTCACGGTAGATAAGAAGTAGGCAAACGGACCATGCACGTCCAACGTTGAATCGCTCTGATTGTAATCGCCAGAGGGAACAAAGTCACCCTTTCCCGGATCGTAGGTGTGGACAACACCGGATGACGGGGTTGGGAAGAGCTTGACGTAACCGGCGTACCACTTTGTGATGTTCTGTTGCGCTGCGACTTTGAATCGTTCGATGCCAGATATTTCCTTGCGGAGCTTGTCCGAATCCCTGAGGATGGCTGCGTGCAAGGCTGTGGAGGTAACAACAATCGATGCCACATGTGGGGAATCACCCTGATCATGACGTGGACGAAGAGGACCGAGCAGTGAAGTAAGGGATAGATTTAGCTGTCTTGACGTTGAGGCGCCGAGAAACGCCTGCAAAGAGCGCAATTTATAGGCGATTATATCTTGCGCTGGAGTAGGCCTGAACAAGGATGCATAGAGCGCGTTCGCTGTTCCACATGGAACGAGTACAAAGCGGATGGCCAGAGCCTGTCCGTCCCCGCGCTTCCCCGCGTTGTCTGCAAAGGCAAGGTGATTGATTATCTCGTGAAGGGTTCCATCTCCAGAGCCTAGCACCACCGTGATGTCCCCCTCGCTTCTGTTGAAGAAAGTGAGGGTCTGCATCCCTGCATCGCCGGGGCCGCGGGTGCGGATGACCTCGGTGGGAATTCTGTTCGCGGTGTGGAGACGGGGAATGACATGGGCGTTGAAGAACTGCTCTGCCGTGGTGTCGCCACAGGCGGGATTATAGACGACCAGAAGTGGCATGGCTGGCTGTGGGTTGAGTGGAGTTCATTGAAGGACATCGACCAGGCTCACGTTCGGCAGTGGAGTAACTAGTCCCGAAGGGCCACATCCGTGGCACAACCCGATACGGTTTATATCGCACACGGTCAGTGCGGCACACCCTCCCATTTCAGACCACAGGCATGACCGGGACCATCA
>JBBPOB010000535.1:0-15539 GCA_038091275.1 Tylopilus subfusipes | reverse complement strand
TTCGGTATTGTACGCCTTTACATTCAGATTCTCGCCTCGATTACTACATGCTTGCTGCTCCTGCATCGGCATAATTTCGACTTCGCCTTCGTTCGTTCTTGGCTTTGACCGTTTTTTTTCCCCCTGTCCATGGTGTTCTGTGGCCTTTATTTCGACATTGTATTCTTACATACGTCGTACACGTACAGATACCCTTGATTGAAATTCTAGTTATGGCGACACCGTCTACGGAATCGGATGCTGGTAATTGATCGCGTCGACGATCAGGTCCGGGGATCGAAGATCAGATCGATGAGCCGTTCCCGGGGACTTTGCGAAATCGAAGACGGCGGCCACTCGTCGTGGCGCCCGTCCGTGCTCGATGGAGTGCGCTGTCGGCAGTTGCCGTACGCTCATGCACATGTCCGACTCGTCCTATCTCGTCTACGCGCTCGCTCTCGTCCTCCCCCTCCTCTACCTCCTCCGCCGTCGCGCCCTCGCCCGCTCTCCACCACCTCCCGCAGTCGCCGCACAGACAGACGACAAGCAATCCCTCAAGACCATCATGCAAGCACCCAGAGACGACCTCGACCCACCCAAGAACGACCCCTTTACGCTCAGCCAACTCGCCGAATTCGACGGCTCCGACCCCTCCAAACCGATCTACGTCTCGATAAAAGGTAAAGACCGTTTTTATTCGCGCACACGCACGTTTGACTCGAGGGACACGTTAAACAGGCGACGTATTTGACGTCTCGCGCAAGCGTGACGTGTATGGCAAGGGCGGGTCGTACAACATCTTTGCGGGCAAGGACGGATCCAAGGGTCTCGGCATGTCGAGTCTGAAGCCCGAGGACGCCGTACCGGATTATAGCGCTCTCCCCGAGAACGAGCGCAAAGTCCTCGACGACTGGCATTCGTTTTTCTTGTACGTCGGTTTTTGCAATCGCTGGGTTTGGGGTATTGTTCTCATTTTCCATCGCGCTCGCTGAACAGGAAACGATACAATATCGTAGGCCGTGTCATGGACTTGTCAGAGGCGGTCGCACGCGCGTCCTGAGTCATTCCGTCGCACATACCCGTCCTCCCCCCCGTACATATGAACCCATATTTCTGTCCCGCTCACGCACGATTATTTGAATTTTCCTGACGAGTTCTCTATTCGTTCTGTATGCATAGCCTGTTTGATATTCTCTATGCGTTGGCATGGCTCGTTTCTGTTCCGCAGGTCTCCGTCCTGGAGAGATGCTTGATGGCGGCGCACGTCATCCACACTGCCATGGTTGCTGCGCGTGATGCGGCTGCAGCCACTCTCTTTTCCCCGTTCTCTCCGTCCCATCGTACCATGGTTTTTCGCCCCTGTTTCGCCCGGGGTAGCCTGCGCCGTCCGTTATCAGTGGATCGTTAGGACCTGGGCCTGAAGTCGTGGCAGCCCGCGTGAAATGTCGTCTTGATCCATTTGGCTGTGTCAGCCGACGTGCGTCCACTTTGGCTCCAACGAAGGGCCAAGTCCACTCGCGGCTCCGTCGGACGGGCACGTGTCCCCCTTAGTCCCTACTCGTCGGACGCTCCACTAGTACTGCAGATAGTCATCGCGGCTGGTCATTCCATATTTATGTACATACATCGTCGTGAACGAGCGCTCGATGTAAACAACAGAACAAACGGTTGGAGTTCCCATCCAAGATCACACCCTCTCCAAAGACAGCCAACGACAAGTAGAAAAGGAAAGGCGGACGACGATGCGCTCGTCATTAAGCGGATCATAAGGAACGGGTATATTAGATTTTCACGCTACCCCCATCGAAAGATGATAGAAAAAAAAAGGCGATGAGACGCGAAAATGGAAGGAAATTAGGAACGAGATCGAGGACAACAACCCACGGTAAACAGCGCGAAGAGGGCAGAGTGAATTCGAGACAGGCAGTGGAGGCCGTTAAAAAAAGGGGAGGAAGATATAGCCAAGATAGTGAGAGTCTGATGCGGAGGAGACCATGAATGACAAATGATGAGATATACGATACAGCGGAGAGGGCATGCAAGGCGGAGCCTTGATTACAAGAGGCCACATTCCCGTAGGTGGATCTGTAGTAGAATGTCCTGAATAGCACTCAGGACGACTGGTTGGGGATAGATCAGCCGCGGTAACACGCCGAACAAAGTTGGACCATACATTTGATCTGCTGGGTGTCCGTTGCACAAGTATAGTGTGCGTATATCTGCTTCGTTGCGGCATTTTGGTTAAGCGCCACGAAACGGTGCAGCAGGTAGTCGCATGCAGCGTCATAGTTATCACCGCCGACATAGTCTGGGAAATAATCGCCAAGTGGTGAATTGGGAAGTTTCTCCGCAAACAAGTCGATCTTGTTGAGGAACAAAATCTAAGAGAGAACGTGGTGAGACGACCATGGTTGGACAGGACCAAAGTACTCACAATGGATGTCTTGACGAACCACCGAGAGTTACATATCGAATCAAAGAGCGTCAGTGCTTCCTGCATCCGGTTCTACCAGGATTTGGGATCAGCCTCCGAAAGCGGAAAAAAAAATGTATGTACGTACCACACTTTCATCTTCGTATAGCATTTGGTCATACTCGCTCAGGCTGACAAGGAAAACCAGGGCTGTAACGTTTTCAAAGCAGTGAATCCATTTCTTGCGTTCGCTTCGCTGACCACCGACGTCGAACAGTTTGTAGGTCAATTCTCCGACCTTGAAGGTGGTTTCTGTAATACCGGTTGTTTTCACACGACTCCGTAGGATATCCTGGTCAGTTGGAAGGTAGCCGGGTGCAGACATGCGGTCGATGGCGTTGAAATAGTAGACGGCCGAATCGTTGAGCTGGAATTCGCGAGACCTGCGGACGGCCTCCTTGACGCCAGGATCCCGCCATAGTCCCCGAATTGCATCGGCGACGTCTCGTGGCAGGGCTTCGCCCTCGATTTGTATCGGGAGAGCCAGGATGACCGCTCTCCGGGCATCGTTTTGCGGTGAGAGGGTGATATCGAGCTGGGGCATCGCTTCGAGGATGGCACTGAAAATTGAAAGCGTTACGAGGGAAGGCAAGCGAAGAAAAGGCGGGCATACCGCATTGATTGGATCGTGTTGGAGAATATGATTTCCTTGTACGAGTCACGTTCCTGGTCGTTGTAACCGCCGTGGTGGATGAGCTTCATCTGCTTCAGCACCGTTGACTGGGGAGGGGGCTGTAGTGAGCGAAGTGGCTACGAAGGACGAGGACGGACCTTTCCAGACTCTCCCGCTCCAAGCAGCAACATTTTGATCTCGTTCTTGGCCAACATTCGATCCTTTCTGAGCTGGTTTTCAATCTCGTCATTGCCTGCAGGATGTCAAGAGAGGGCGGTGGATGTGGGAAGATGGTACGCACGGGCCTTTGCCTCGCTGTCGATGCCGGTTGACTGTGCACATCCCATGTCTGAGTCGCGGTTGGGGACGAAGAGAATAAAAAGAGGAGTAGTCGGACAAGAAGGGGGATGAAACGAAGGAACGGAGGATTGATTGAGGAATAATAATTAGCGAGAGGATGGAAATTCCAGGGCAGCTCAGAACCGTTGAACTCGACCCAACAAAATTATTCTCCACTTCGGCATCTCCCCGGCATCTCCTTGTCCTTCCATTCCTGGCCAACGATTCCCGCCCACTCCCCCGTCCCTCTCCCTCGCCCAGCCAGACCGCCGCCGGGTGTCGTTGTCCGAGTAAGAACCCGCCCGTCTCATCGCAGCGGCCAGCGGGGTTGCGGCGCTCATTGTACGACGCCTGAGTTTAAATCGCTCGTGTCGCATGTGACCCACAAAAAGAACGCGCGACGCCAGCAGGATTCGAACCTGCGCACTCGAAGAGTAACAGATGCTTCGAACGCGTTCGAATCTGTCGCCGTAACCACTTGGCTATAGCGCCGACCGCGGTCTAGACCGTGGAAGTTCTAGACTGAGATCTGGGCGTTACGTTGTGTGTCTAACCGAGTTGTGAGTTGCAGAGTGCATTGAATACAGGTCAGGACGCCGCTAGCTGAGCCAAGTCTGGATCAAGCTCACATATGTCGGACCTGTACTGGTGACCACCATCACACCTCAGCCCAATGTCAAGCACAGAGCCACAAAACGCCCTGGGCCTACTCGACCTCCCGACCAACGACCCCCCTCCACCCTATCCCTCTCCAGAACGGCGCACGAGACTCCGCACCTCCCGCAGACACCCGCAGCGCGCAACGGCCCACATCTCGACCCGAAGCTCGCTAGACTCGGACACTGCGCCCGAACATGCCGTCTACTCGCACTTCTTCCCTAGCGAGACAACACCCTTGCTTCGCCCGGCCTCGAGGCGACATCGCGCCAACTCACATGCCAGCACAGTCATTTCTTCAACTTCTCTCACCCAAACCGTCCTTTCGCTCTGTCAAGACTCGGAGAGCGAGCCTGATGTCGACGGCGATGTCCTCCCGCTGCCGAGGAACGAGCACCAGGACGCAGCTGGTCGGGATGCGCGTTCTCGCTGGTCACGCTACAAACGTGCGTGGACGAGGTATTTCCGTCCAATGGGCCGCAGGGCATATCACGCCGCCGTATTTCACTTGATGGTGATCAACTTTCCCTATGCGTTAATCGCATGGATATATCTGTTCATTTTTACCTTGGTGAGAGCTTCCGATGCGGCTTGGCAATGGCTTGAGCGGAATGTGCTGATGGCTCATGCCGTGTTCTAGACCGGCACGACCCTTCTCATTACGTTGCCTCTTGGAGCACTCTTGTGCTTCCTTGATCTTCTCGGGGCCAGAGCATTTGCCAGAGGCGAGGTTGGCCTTCCTTTGCTCTTCATATCTAGTCTTCTCTGCTTATCTTTTCGTTCTCAGCTCGCATTACAAACAAAGTTTCACGGCCCCCTCGCCTTTCCTCCGCCATATCCCCCCAGACCGATATTCCAGCGTATCCGCCCTCCCGAGCATTCCGCGGCAGAGACCGGTGCATCAGGCGTGCAGTATGAAACGTCGTTCTACAAGAACACCTATGCCATGGTGCGTCGATCGTCCGTCTATTTCCCATTGGTGCTCACTCGACTTCCACGGCAAGTTTGCGGATGCCACGACATATCAAGCACTGTTCTATTTCCTCGTTATCAAACCCGGGATCACTCTCTGCATATCGATAGTGTTGGTTCTGTTGGTTCCAGTGTCGTGCGTGCTCGTTCTGCCCGCTCCCCTCATGCTGCGGTTCGTCCGCAAGCTTGGGATCTGGCAGGCGAACGTAGCGGTGGAGGGACTGTGTTACCAGGTGGCGTAGGCCGTCCGTGTATGTAGTCGCCGGGAATGGCAGGAGCGAGAGGTGTACTTGTAGTTCGGTTGCGCTCGACCCTGTGGCGTGGCTGCAGCGGATGTCGTTTATGAACCCACGATTTCGTGCTGACGCGTCTTGACTTGCTTCCACTTCATCCAGTGCGGAGCCGTTCCTGACCGAGTCAGCACCAGCCAGCTACTGAGCAGACGTTAGTTGTTATTACTCCCACACAGCTTGTCCAGAGCCTCGCTGCATCGCCCCCTGCCCCAATTTCTACCTTGTTCTCGTACTCCCACCACGTCCTCTTCAGTCCCACTATTCCCGCTCAGCGTCGCAGCATTGGATTGTACGCTGTCGCAAACACACCCTCACCGTCATGGACGCTCTCAAGTCGCTCGTTCAGCCTCTCGTCGGCGGCGCAGGAGGCTCTTCGATCATCGACGGCGTCAAGCTCGTCGTTCTGGGGGGCACAGTCGAAACTGCGCGCAGGGTATCCAGCTCCGCATGGTACGTTTCCACCCAAAATCTCTTCCACGTCACACTCACTCCCCTTCCAGGTCTCACTTTGTCAACTGTAAGCGCCGTCCTGTGGCCCGCCGAGTCAGCTGACGACTACTTTTCGCAGCCTTTTTCCTCACTGCCCATTTCTCTGAGGAAGACTACCCTTATGACTGGCTCATGCTGTGGCTCTCTCGTCGCCCAGAGTGGCAACGCTCTAGAGAGTTTGAGACGACCACACGGACGACAACGCCTGGCTTCTCAGGCACTCAGACCGCCGACAACTCGTTCGGCGACGACGACGACGACGACGACCCTGACGAAAATGCACCGCCCGGCAAGGTCAAGACGCGCGTCGTCTTCCAGCCCACGCCAGATACGACCCACACCATCTACTACAGGGGTCACTGGCTCAGGGTCCGTCGTAGCAAGAAGACGGACGGCAGCGGCTGTGAAGTCTTGTCAATAAGGTAGTCGTTTCTATTTTTATCTCACCTCTTCGGAGCTCACTCGGTTCCCCCACAGCGTCGTCGCGCGAAGCAATACCATCCTCAAGCAGCTCGTCCTTCAAGCGAAGAAGGAGTACGAGGCAGAGGCCATCCATCGCATCCAGATCTACTTCGCGGATTCTCATGGCAGCTGGCGCTGGACAGATTCCCGTCACAAGCGGCCCATGTCGTCCATCGTCTTGAACCCTGGCGTCAAGGAGATGCTGCTCAACGATGCCCGTGACTTCCTCAAATCCGAAAAGGTATGTTGTTTCTTATCCCATAATACGCACATTTCCTAAAAGACTTTTCAGTGGTACGCCGACCGTGGCATCCCATTCCGTCGTGGATACCTCCTCCATGGTGTTCCAGGGTCAGGAAAGAGCTCTCTCATCCATGCGATAGCCGGAGAGTTGATGCTTGACATCTACACTCTATCCTTGTCCTCGTCATGGATCAGTGACAGCACCCTGACCACACTCATGGGTCGTGTTCCTGCTCGCTGTATTGTCCTTCTCGAAGACTTGGACGCGGCGTTCACGCGCAGCGTCACCCGCGACAAGAGCTCAAACGGAACTCCTGATTCAAGCAACGGAGAGGAAGCCACTGCTCCAGAGCAGCCCTCGGTGTCGAGCAGTCGTCACAGACGCCACAAAGATCAGATCTCGGATGTCAACACGCTCAGCTTGAGTGGTCTTCTCAATGCCTTGGATGGTGTTGCTGCTGCCGAGGGCCGCATCCTCTTTGCGTCAGTCTTCGTTCGTTTGCCTTGTTGGCACCTAGTTGACAACAATAACAGCACCACGAATCACTTGGAGCGTCTTGATCCTGCACTTTCGCGTCCCGGTCGTATGGACGTCTGGATCGAGTTCAAGAACGCTTCCAAATGGCAGGCGGAGGCTCTTTTCCGTAACTTCTTCCCGTCGTCCGACAAGGACGATGAACCGATAGAGGGTGACCTTGAAGGCGTCGAGCTCCCCTCGACGCCAGCGCCTCAGTCGCCGTCATCCCATTCCTCCACCTTATGGTCCATGTCGCCTTCATTCTCCTCGTCGACCTCGTCGCTGGCATGCTCGACTAGGAACTCGCAGTCTCCACCCGAATCCGTCGCCAGCTCTGATGGATTTGGCTCGAAGAACCAGGCGTATCTACCTCCTCCCATCGAGGAGCACATTGCTGCTTGCCAGCACTCCGCCAAGCCCCTGGACAGCGTCAAGCTCGCCCAGCTGGCCCAGAAGTTTGCGGACTCGATCCCTGAAGACGAGTTTAGCGTTGCGGCACTACAAGGATGTGAGTTTATTTTCTGGCTTTGGGCAGGGTGATCTCTTTTACTTGGGCGTATGCTGGTGCGTTGGTGGCGTCAAAAATCTTTGCTGACAACGTTTTTCCTTTCTCCTATTTGTAGACCTGCTTCGGAACAAGTCGCAACCTGAAGCCGCAGCGGACGGGGCGCCCGCATGGGTCGTCAGCGAGAGGGAAATGAGGGAACGTCTGAAGAAGGAAAAGGAAGTTCGCGAACAGAAGGAAAAACTGGATGTGAGTGCTCGGCGCAATTTTTTTTTTTGCCGAGCTTTCCATCATGTTCACTTGTATCTCCGAGATTGAGTTGCTGATCGTTATCGTGTACAGCGCGAGAAAAGGAGGAAGGAGCTCGTCGAAAAGGAGAAAGAGAAGGCCGAACTCGAGAAAAAGGAGCTGGAGCTGACCAAACTACGTCAGCAACTTCAGGAACAAGAGGCCAGAAACAAGGGCGAGTTGGAAAAGAGTGAAGATGAGCCTAGCTCCACTTCCAACATCGAGGTCGCCAAAGACGAGGACAAGAGTGAGAGCAACACGGACGAGGATAGTGATGAGGAGAACGTTCCACCTCCCTCGACCCCTCCCGAAACGGCTTGGATCACTGTCCCGGAAGGATCCAGTTGACTATCTGCGACCCCCACCGCTGTAGAGATGGACGTCCCCGATCCTGAGATACCTATCGTAGAGCCGGCAACGACGATTCGTGAGGATGCTCCTGATCCCACAGCGACGGATAGCCAACAACACACTCCTTCCGCCCAAGTCGTGGTCAATCGTCAGCTTCAATCGGTGGCGTCGAGTGCGCTCATACTCCGCCACGCTGGCGGTTTCGCGCTGGTGTATTCTATGCTGCATTTTTACATCTTCCATTTGTATACACTCCTCTTGCAACTCAATGTCGCTGGGCAGCGTAAGCAGACCTAGCTTGTTTTCCTTTTCACGCGGGTCTTCTTCGTCTCTTCAACGACCATTAACCAACATACATCCCCATCCACGCATATGCTAACGTTGTATATATCCAGGGTTTTCTGATTGTTGTATAGTTGCTTTTTTCATGACTTACCCACTTTCTTGACCCGCATCTAATCCACTGCCGTGTCATTAGCTGATTAGCTGATCAAATTGCGAGTCACGTTGGACATTTTGACGTTGGACCCCGCTGACTGCTGACATGCCCTTCGGTTGAGAGTGCTTATCATCGCAAGACACGCATTGACAACTGGCATGTGAGCGCTTGAGCATGCATAAAGATCCTACGTACAACACGCCCTCTGCTTCACGATGTCATATATCGTATTCAGTCAGTACTCTGCTTCCTCGTTCGTCTGTTCAATACGCACTAGCCTGTCTCAGGAGGCCAGAGGGGAAGTATTGGTTGAACAGGTCAGGATAGTGGCGTTCAGCGACGTCGGGGTGGCTCCTGCGCCCACACGTCAGCGATGATGAACTGCGACTGTCGGACGTGGTGGTGGGGGGGGAGGAGGACTCACTTGACGCGACCGATCAGGTTGACTTTACCCGAGGGCTCATGCGCTCACGATCGAATTCGCTAAAAAGTTGACGGCTGCCACACGCCGTGGCATCGTAAGTACTACGAGGGCTACGCGTTACGGTTGGGGTTTCTAAAAATCAACCACAGGCCGGCCGGCAGTGCGTGTCGGGGGTGTAACACGTTACAATCTGTCGCTGCGGGATCGCGTCCTAATTCCGAAGCCAAGTGACTTCTCCTACTTGGCCTACTAGGCGCCCGTACGGTGTAAGTAGCTAGTCTCGTTCCCAACGTTCTAGGGCACGCGCGCTCCTTACCTGTCACGCCACCTGTCAGGACGGGGTTCAAAATCCATTTTGGGTTCAGTCGCGCCGTGTGCCCTAGAACGTCTGGTGCATTTGATAGAGAAGGGGGTAGGTCCAGTCCGGGCCGGTCGTCACCCGGTCGTAGCGTGTACGGTCAGTAGTGTGTGATAATCCAATTATCTCATCAATGGACGACGACGACAACTTGTGGCGCCAGCTTGAATCACTCGAGGATGGTGAGTGCGAGCCTGATTGCTCCTGCGTGGGCTGTCGATTGGCCAGCACTGAAAGGAGCACGGGAGGGGATGCGGCGAAGAAGACAATGATGAAGGGAGGTCTTCAGACAGACGAGGACGAGGGGGCCACTGACCCGTAGTATAGAAAGTTTTGAAATGACTCGAGTCAATGTTCTGTGGATAAGACTTGCAGATCCACTGTAAGATGATTGGTACATTCCTCAACGTCGCCGGGCGGCGTAAGCAGACCTACGTGTTTTCTTCCACACAGGACTTCTTCGTCTGTTCAATGACATCACCCAACATCCCCTCATCCCCATATCTAGGGTTTTCTGATCGTTGTGTACTTGCTTTTTTTCATGACATATCCGCTTTCAGGTTCTTGACCTGCATCTAATCCACTGCCGTGTCGTTACCTCATTACCTGATCAAATTACAGATCATGTTGGACAAGGAGGATTTGACGTTGGATCCCGCTGACTGTGGGCCCTTTTGTATCGGGGGGTGCTGATGGCAAGACACAGTCATATGCATCGATGAAAATATGAGCATGCGTTAGATCTTAGGCACAACATGTCGTCCGCTTCCGAGTCCTCGTTCCGCCACCCAGACGTCCAAACGTCCAAACGCTCGTCAGCTGTTCAATACGCACTAACCCGTTTCGGGAGGCCAGAGGGGAAATATTGGTTGAACAGGTCGGGATAGTGGCGTTCAGCGACGTCGGGGTGGCTCCTGCGCGTTTTTACGCCTACACGTCAGCGATGAACTGCGACTGTCAAACGTGGGGGGACTCACTTGACGCGACCGATCAAGTTAACTTTACCCGAGGGCTCGCGATCGAATTCGCTGAAGTTGACCGCTGTCATAGTACGTACAAACAGTATGTTCATACATACAAGGGTTGGGGTTAGGGGGTCCCAAAAGTCAGACGCGTTTGTGCCGGTGAAGGGGTGTACACGTACAGTCTGTCGCTGCAGGATCGCCTCTCAGTTCCTTCAGTTTCAAAATGTCTGTCGGCACTGTTTTGTCGCGTGTGAGCATGATGAGTAGGAGTCAGGATCGCGCGTGACGTTGGAAGGGAAGACGTACAGTCAAGGACTTCATCGGCGAGACGCGCGTTCAGGCTGATGTTGTGGAAAAATGGGACAGAGTAGCGGGGCGTCGAGCCGATGGGGGGCGAGAGGACACGATGAGAGGTGGCGCGGGCGAGGCCACGCGTGACGAATTCGAGAGCTGTTGGTGGGCGCGTCAGTAGATGATCGACGAGGCTGCCAATGAGGCGTCGTTGCGTACCTTTTCCAATGTTCACGACAAAGGTTCCAGGGATGGGAGGAGCGTCGATCCATTCGCCGGAGAGATTCTGGACTTGGAGGCCCGGATGAGTCTGATGAGAAGCTTGGAGGAGCTGCAATGCGGATCAGGCGTAAACATCGTCGAGGGGCGGTAAGCGATGGCTTACGAATGTAAGGAAGCCAGCATCGTAGTGTGCACCGACGCCTTGATCGGTGAGGGACCCATCGTTGGCTGGATACTTGACAACCTAGAAGCAGGTCTCCATACAGGTGAAATCACTCGTGCTTATTTTGAGTCTCACCTTTGCTCTGTGTTGCATCAACTCATCTGGATCGAAAAATTTGTCGAGCGCATCCGACGGGAGACCGAATGCCTCCGCGAGTAAGCTGGTGAAGTGATAGCCGAGTTGCTGCACGTGCGCCAGGTAAGCTTCCATGGTATCTCGGAATCCTGGTATGAGCTCTTCGTCAGGCCACTAGGAACCGAACTGATCGTCAGCTTCTCGAGTTGTGGCCCTGAGGTGATCACACACCTGGGAAGGTCCCCACAACCGCAAGTATTCCGGAGCGCCGGGCCTCCACTGAGTCTCGTGTGGGGTCGCGAAATCGAACTGTTCCCTGAAATCTGTCTTTCCCTTGGTGAACTCTGCGCCCAGCTTTGAATACCCCAAGAAGTGAGGGGAGTTGGCCATGACGATCTTATTCTTGGCCTCTTGCGGTAGATCGAAGAGACGTGGGATGTAGCTGATAAGATTATCGATGACTTTCTGCGGCACGGGGTGGTTCTTCAGGTAGAGGAAGCCGACATTGATGAGAGCATGTCTGAGCTGGTCGATGAACTTGGCCTTGTGGGTCGGGTCATTGACGAGGGCAAAGTCGAGGACTGGGATGCTGGAGAAGTTGGAAGCCATGCTAAAGGTTGTGTGCTTGCGTAGCTCGAGCGGCAGAGAAGACATGGTATGTCAGCGCAGCCCGGAGCATTATGACACCATGATCAGGAGGTATTTCAATATTCCTCCTATCGCACTCGTTCCCAGCACTGGCTTGCGTGTCAGATAGTGTTTCAAGTTGCAACAAGTTTGGTCAAGGCTTTCGAGAGCGAGAAAAGTCCAAGAACCTCTTCATGTTGAAGCGGAGGCCTGAGGGACCAACACGAAACCAAAGGTAGCTTCCCATCAAAGAGGTTCGATACTAACCAGTGTGCTGACTCACTGAGGCCAAGAATGGTAGCCTGAGCTGTGTCGTGTTCTTCGCATGTCGTCCAGCATCGCGAGCATCAGGTCCTCAGCGCAACCCAACCAGAGCTCGCCCACGTTCGCCGTTTTCCAAGGTCTGGACGACGAGCTGCGTGATGCCCACCGCGTGCTTTCTCATGGCCAGGAAGAAGACCTCCGGTGCGCCCTCGACCGCGTCCTCAACAAAGTAGAAGAGCTCGTGAGCACACATCCAGCCTCATCCTACCCCGACAACGTCTCAATCCATACCCAATCTCTTGTAGTCTTCACTTCTCAAGACCGCGCTCAAGACCCAGACGGAACTAGAGACACAGCTGAACATCGCAAAGTCGAATCTGCAGCTTGTCATTTCCAACAATGAGATGCTCGAAGAGGCCCTCAAGAGGGAGACACCGGGCAGCGCAAGGGATGTCGGTTGGCGTCGCTGGAGTGCACGCGAGGTTCAGAACTACAACGCGGAAAAGCAGGTTGAAGACCGCCCTCGTAGCCTAGATTATGGTCCCTTGAACGAATCCGGGACACCTACAATCCCATCCACTGCGGCCGTGGTCCTCGTCAATGGTGTCAAGCCTCCGACCCCGTGGACGGCCTCTGCTCAACCAGGCACCCCGATTACGAGCCAGGAAAGCCGTTTCTTTAAATTTAGATTCAGTAGCGGTGGGCCGGATACAGACATCCATTCTAGCCTTCACTCATCCGCACACAGGTACTCGATCACCCGCCCTTTCCCCCCATCCCTCACATCTCACGTCACCCTCTCTTTCGTCATTGGTACCAAACGCACGAGAGAGGGAGATTGAAGAGTTGCAAGAACAGCTCGAGCGTGAACGTCAAGCTCACACCGCAGCAGAGGCAGCCAAAGCTGCATTAGAGGCGGAGCTCGAGTCGTTGTCACAAGCCCTGTTTGAGGAGGTACGCGCTTCTTCATGGGTAGATTGCGTTCATCTAAACTCCCCACAGGCGAACAAGATGGTTGCTAGCGAGCGTATGAGAAGAGCCGAGACTGAAGAAGAGCTGAACCAAACCCGTTTGGAGAAAGATGCGCTACGTCAGGCACTCAAACTGATCGAAGGAGAGAACGGACGATTACGCAGCGTAACCGCCTCGCTTGATGCTACCCTTCTGGGTACGACCAATCAGGCAGACACGCCGTCCCATCTGCCAAAGCCCCCATCGCCTCAGCCGCCGACTGAACCGCCGACCGGTAAAGTTACCCCTCCCGACGTACCTTTGTATGGCGTTCCCAGTCACCTTACTGGTTTCGTGCTTGAACCTGCACCGAAACCATCCCTGGCTGGACTGCATCGGAGGAGCGCATCCATGGAGAAAGCAGGCCTTGCCGACTTGTCCATCAGCTCTCTCAAAGATTCACTGCCATCAGTTGCGGCTTCGCCCTCCGTTCCATTAATGCCCGACGAGCCATCGCCATGGGCAGATGTAGCCTCATAGCCCAGTGCTGCTTGCACGCTCGTTCCCTAGTCATCTTTACACATCCACTCTAGTCTGACGATTAGTACATGCTGATAATGTAATAGCTATATACTTGGACCATAGTATTACTGCTTTCCAAGCTATTCCCGAGATCTGAGCTTCTCACCAATGCCAGCAGTCCGGTCGGGTACACAGCGTCGTCCAGCTGCACCTCCAACCCCGACACTGCAACCAAAGCCCCAAATATCCCTCGAAGAATGGGAAGCTAAAGCGCCCTTGAGCGATCTCGCTCTCAAGAGCGTGGCTGCCATCAAAGCAGCAAGTGAAAAGTCGCCCCTTCCTCTGAAAGTAAGCCATTTATCGCCATGCGAGAGGATTCGTCTCAGGATTCGAAAAGGTCTCCGTCGAGGACGACGCCTCGCGCCCGCCCACGCCCAGTCTGCGCGCGACGACCAAACCCGGGTCCGGTTCGCGACCATCCACGCCCGTTTCTGCGCTCACGCGTTCAGCGCCATCGTATGCGCTAGATCCCAAGGTACCCATACAGACGCCTCAACAATTCTATGACTGGTTCGCGCAGGTCGATCGGTCCGTCGCGCATAGCCAAGAAGCCCACTTCAGGGCGCATGTAGCCATGGTTGCGGAACACTTGAGCACCGCAGACATGTTGCTCGAACGACTGGACGAGGTGGAGAAGGAGATAGACAACATGCTCGAGGCATGGAGAAGCGTCGAGGAGGGTGGTAGGAGCTTGAAGGATGCTTGTGAACGGCTCCTCGAAGACAGGGTCAGTTTACAGGGTCGTTTGTTCGTTGATGTACCTCCTGACTGGTCTCAGGACAAGTTGCTTGACCTCACAGACGAGATCGACACTAGGCTTGAGTACTTCCAGGAGCTCGAACACGCGACTCGGATGCTCAATCACCCTGGAGAGTCGCTTGTCCTACAGACAGACTTTTTGTACATGGTCGAACGTGTCGACATTTGCATTGAATATCTAAAGGCTCATGTGCGTGCTTCTACCGTCGTGTCAATGGCCCGGCACTGAGGGAATCATATCTAGCGATATTACAAGGAGGCGGAGGTCTATCTGCTACGCTTCCAGCAATGCATGACACGCGCCATGACACTCATCAAGATGTTTTTTGTCGGTTCCCTCAGAGCTCTCACAGCAGACATATCCAAACGTTTGTTTGACAAGGTAACACGGTTTCTCGTCTAAAGTATTAATATATTCCAGTTAACCCCAGCAGGATGTATCTGCCACAGCACAGATGCATCTCTTGTACACCAGGTTTCGGAGTGTTACACCTCAACTGGCACCTCTTCTCAACGAGCTCGAGCGGAGAGCGGCTGCGCACCCAGAGGAACTCTCCGCTCTCTTGTCTGAATGTCATTCAGCCTACTTCAGTGCACGCAAGACCCTTTTGGTTGGTCGTTTGATAGAAGAAATACGAGGGCTGGATCCAACACACACCGAGCTTGTCGAGCTTGTAAAGACTCGTTCTCCATCTAAAAGCCTCGACGCTCATCTTGCTTTATAGACGAACGCGGGATGCGCCTATCTGAAGCAGCTATGTATGGACGAGTTCAATCTCTTCCGCGAGTTTTTTGATTCCGGTGAGGATCAACTATAGTGAGTCGTGTCTTTTTCTACACTCGTCGCCTTTGATTTCATCCGGCACTTGTAGTCCCTACTTGGAAACACTCTGTGATTACCTTTACGACGACCTCCGGCCTCGTATCCTTCATGAGACTCGACTCACTACGCTCTGCGAAGTTTGTACCGTCCTTCAAGCCCTGATGGTACTCGATGTCGTTGAACTCCCTGAAGAACCTCCCGACGAGCTTAGCGTGGACCTCGATCATCCGAAGCTGAGCGGCCTCGGGAGACTTCATATCAGCCACTTGCTACAAATGGTCCTTCAAGATGCTCAGACGAGGCTGTTCTTCAAGGCTCAGAGCTTGATTCAGGCTGAGATCCGGTACTACGTCCC
>JBBPOB010000534.1:0-15539 GCA_038091275.1 Tylopilus subfusipes | reverse complement strand
GTTGACAACATTTTATCCTGTATCGTTCCCCTCTTCATCCTTACATCATCGAGGTGATTCATTTGGCCCATCACCAAGCATGTGTCCTTGCCCTTGTGTGCAGTGATCACGTACAACTCGGAGCGGATCGGATGCCTGATTACATGAATAGTCTGCACAGCATCACCAACGAAAACCCCCGAGTCTGAGGTGACCTTGACACGACTCTCCACGACGCGGAATGTGGGGGTACCACAGCGTCATCACGAACCAGGGAGCCCATCCCAAAGCTCAAACCAGCGCCTCATTGCCGTGAGCATCGCCGATCATTGACACATTTCATGAACCCAGAATGAACGAGCTCTCGCTTAATTTCCGTCTTACAGCACCAGAACAAGTTGGTCTTTACAACCAGTACGGTTCGCTCCTCACTGGTTTCATGTAAGTATTCCATCATGTTAGATGCTTGCTAGAGCGCGGCCATGACATTTTCGACACCTCGGGGTATCTTTTCGATGATTACTCTCTACCTTCCATGCTGTCGGTTCCGGACGTTTCAAACGGCCTTCGACCATTAGCAAATGGTCACCATTACCAACACACTCCGTCTTCTTGCGACTGGTCCTCATGCCTTACATTCTGCGCCGGGTCGACTACGCCACGGCGTATGCCATTGTTGGATGCACCTGCACTCGTCCGTTCGCCTGAACATCCCACAGCGTTTCCCCTGAACTGGACTGGCATCTTTTCCACGACGACGACCGAGATCACCATCTGGATCGGCCTACCGCTCGTGTGGAATTAACCACAAAAGTGCTCCTCATGGAACTGCACACATTGGCTCGGTTTGGAACTGACCTTGCGACTGCGACTGCAAACGGGGACGATGTCGGCCCTTGGGCGAAGAAATGGACGCGTCCAATTCATTCTTTGCGTTGGCCGCGCAGTCGGTGCTGTCGTTGTAAGTGCACTCATCACTGCGGTGAACGTATCCAAGTGGGCAAGGCGGTGCCAGTGGTGGATGATCCGGATGTGATCTGTTGTCATGGCGCTTAGCTGTGGCGAGGGTGATGGTGGCGAGAAGTTCGAGTATATGGGCAAGTGCGGGCCTGAAAAAACGTCTTCTGGGTCTTGGCAAGTCGCACGTTCGTCCTGCTTCGTCTTCCGTGTCTCGCCTGCGCATCGATAATGTCAAGTTTATCGAAGTTCGATTCCCCACCAAAGGGAACACAAGACTTGCTCGATTCAAGTTACTCCGCGTTTACGGTGGGCTGGCACATGCCGCATGCTGTAGATAGAGTACTTGTGATATCCATCGACGACTCACCAGCGCAGTAAGACACGGAAGTATGCCGCCTGGGACGAGGCTCCAACTGCGTCAGGCGAAGCATGTCCCACACGCCAGCATTTTCTGATCAACCGGGGACCAGCACCATAATTTTGGACTTCGGAGTCAGCACAATTCCCCTAAGGGGCAAGATCATTTGAAAGATCGCTTATGATCACTTTCTCAATTCACCCGATCGGGATCGTGTGTGCGTAGAAAGGTCAGGAGACGCGGTGAGGCTATGTGAGGGAAGTCATGAGGACATGATGGGAATGGTATGTACGATGGCGGAGATGAAACAGAAAAGGAGTCGGACTTGACGGCAACGTAAGGCCGTGGAGCTATCTGATAACGGACCCTTTGCATCGGCGCAAGGGTGACCTTGAAACAAAAACAGTGCCAAACATGTCAGCCGTAGATAAGAGGGGGAGGAGCCAAGCGCACCTCCCATCGAGTTACTGTCATAACCAAGAACCACACCATGAACATCGTGTGTACTTTCCTCGATCCGCGCTGAGCGATCCCACGGTTGAACAACTTGTGTTCAGATCACGTCTATTCCAGTTAACCAGACCGGTTGTGGAAGCGACGATTGCGCATGTAAAGAATCGACGTACGTGGTGTCCGAACGCCCTAGACTCTGTTGACTTTCTTTTTCAGGTGCGGTTGCAAAACCGGCCAGTGCAAGAGCGGGGAATGCAAATGCTGAACGTTGCTGCGTCGTCGCAGTGAAATATATCAGTGCCGTGGACTGCTGATTTCCGAACTGGAGTGTACTTATGTATTTGCGCGAACGTTCGAGTTGGCTTCAATGAGACCGGTCGATGATCAGTTTCTCGTCTTGAAACCTGAAGGTGTACTTTGTCAGCCTTGTACCAATGTATTGCCACGCTGCAGGATAGCCCGGATATTTTGCTCGACGATCAAACGCTCTTGAGTGACAGCACCTTCCTACTTGCGTTGACAGCGTTGTGTCGGCACAGTCAGATAAGCGGGGCCACAGGGGGACGGTCAGCTAGTGATTAAACCTAGAAAAACCTCGTGGCACCATAGGCGCCACCCGGGCCCCAAATACCATCAGGTATGTAGTTCCCTTCTTTTGGTACCGGGCCAGCTATTGAGTACTCAGGAAGCGTGCTAAAGCGTCGGCAAAAACATTACGTTCCGACACCGCTCTACAGATAGAGGCTAGCTGGTAGCCGACAGTAACTGAGTGTTTGAAAAATTTGACGCGGATGGTGATACCTATGGATTTTTAAGTGCCGCAGGGCGATCTGGACAGGTTACCACGAGTGTTCAATAGACGTAACCAGAATAGTACTATGTATCGTGCGTATCGTGATCGTGGAACATTGTGGTGGCTACATAAGTTAGGTTAGTTAGTCAATGCAGTCCCCACTCTCTCCCGGGCCAGTACTAGTGTCATGGTCGACGCGAGGCACCATTTCTGTCCAGACCATCTACTTCAACTAGTGTCTGACACTCACAAGTTCAAAACCATCATGATTACACATTTGAAAACCTTGCGCGATAATGTCATACGCAAACCTCTATTACCGTGCGATTGCCACTGCCATGTTCATGGATTGTGACTCGCTGCTGATCGTGGCGTATGATGGCGTTGGCTGTCCGCCAAAATGTAGGCACTGGTCTGTCTTGTCAACACCTGCTAGTCGGAGGCTGTGACGGTCCATCCGTAGGTGTTTCATGTGACCATTGTGTGGTCCGACATGAATGCAAGCAAATCCATTGTGGTCTTGCTCGCAGCCCTCGCGGAATCATTGATAGATCCTTTTTTTTTTGTGGTTTTGATTGGGCGTCCCAACCCGTCATGCATTGACAGGCGCCTTGTAGCGGACTGGTCTAGACCGGCTACTTTCGGCTACCAGCTAAAATAGGAAAGCGAGTTAACCGTTTCACTGATCGGCGAGTCGTGTCACGGAACTCGGTCGTGTCTGTCAATGAGTGCTTTTTGTTAGCGAGAGCGTTTACATACCAGTTGCATAAGAGCCAACGTTTCAAAACGCCTTAGCGAATTTCGTAAAGACGTCAAAGGACCAATTTATGCATCCCCCATCTTGGTGGCACGCGCTCCCCAACACCTTGAACCGCGTGGCACACTCGTCTTTTCACTCCATGGCCAAGGCAAATCCCAGTCGTATCGACGACCATGACGACCTCCGAGTCGACGCGCCAAATGAGTCGACACCACTCTTGCTCGGCGACGACGAGGAAGCCGTCTCCAAAACCACGAACACCAAAAAAGCGACGACGCCACTTCCAAAAGCCCAACTCGGTGCCTTGTTTGCAGTCCGACTCGTCGACCCCATCGCCTACCAGCAAATATTTCCCTATATCAACCAGCTCCTTGCTGATCTGCGCATCGCTGAACCAGAACGGGTCGGGCTCTATAGTGGTTTAGTCGTACGTATACGTACTCGTTGTTCGGGTGATAGGTTGACGCTGATGCCTTGATGGACCATCAATAGGAGAGCAGCTACTCGCTTGCGCAAGTCTGTTCGATGTATCAGTTGGGAAGGATATCAGGTTGGTAGATGTACTCGGTGCCACTTCGCTTCACGTGCACTTACAATCGGCTGGCGAAGACGTCGTCGGCCGACGACCTGTCGTGTTCACCGGTCTCTTTGGCATCGCATTGGCAACCACTGCGTTTGGGTTGTCGACCTCCTTCATTGGCATCCTTGCATCCAGATTTTTAGGTCGGTTTTCCATTCTTCTGATGTCCATCATGTTCACATCGCGCCTTTAGGTGGATTGGTCTCGGCAAATGAAGCTGTCATCAACTCTATCCTCGCGGAAATCACAGACGACACCAACCAAAACCTTGCAGTGTCAATCTACAGCCTCTCGTGGCCAGTAGGCACCATCATTGGGTCCGTCTCTGTTTTCGTTTTCGAGTGTGGTTGGGCTAAATCGGAGTGGTATGATGTAGACCTCTTATCGGCGGGAGTCTGGCGAATGCTGCGACGCGATACCCGCAGTACCTTTCCTGGAGTGTCTTTGTAAAACATCCGTATCTCGTGCCTTGCCTGGTCAGCGCTGCGTATGCGCTTCTTGGAGCGGGATTAGGGTATACGCTCATTGAAGAGGTATGGGTGCGAATGCGGTCGCAAGAGCATACACTAATGCTCTATCTTCGGTGCTCGCAGACACTTCCGAGTAAACGAAGAGGTGCCTACACCGAGACCCACGCTTCATCGTCCTTGAGATCACAAATAGAAACAGATTCAGAAGAGGTTAAACCTGCCAGTGTGACGGAGCTCCTCTCAATACCTGCCATACGAGCATTGACGATCTCCGGATTTGTGCTGAGTTTCTTGATCCTCTCGTTCGACGTCGTGTTTACGCTCTTCTGCTACACACCTGTTGATGCGGGCGGTTTGGGACTCGAGGTGAGTTGTCCAATCCAAGCCTATTGAGTTTATGCAGAGCCCATCCACCTCTCAACAGCCCTCGACGATCGGAAACGTCCTCGCGTTTGCGGGAACACTTGCCGTTTTCCTCCGGTTCTTTGCTATGCCGTACATCTTGCGACGCTTCGACTACGCCAAGACATACACAGCGTGCATGTTCGCCTGGCCCGTCGCATTTGGTTCCTTTCCCTTCCTGAACCTCCTCGCCCGCGCCCATCCGCCCACCCACTCCAACGCAGTATCGGTGTCCACGTCATCGGCATTCATCTGGACTGGCCTTCTAACGCTGCTCGCCCTCTCAAAAATCGGGGCCCTCCCATATATCCTCAGCATGCTCCTCACCAAACAACACGCTCCTTCATCCTCGCTCGGTCGGAGCAACGGCATCGTGCAGTTTGCCATGTGTGTCGGGCGTGCGCTGGGCCCAATGGTAGTGAGCACACTGTTTACGGGTGTCAATGGGATGGAGTGGGTCAGACGTTGGCGGTTAGGTTGGGTGTGGGCAGTGGGGATGGTGGTAGTAGCTCTTGCAGGAGCAAGAGTAAGCAGAGAGATCAAGTCGGGGACAAGAGGGTGTTAGTAGAGAGGACAGTATTTACCAGGCAGTGCCGCTCCATACATTGGCGGCGCGGTATGCACTAGACGGATCGTAGTCGGAGTGGCCTAATCGGATGAAGAGCTTTAAATCTTCCAAGGGACAATCCGGTGATCACGAAAGTCAACTTTGTGCGTTTCTCATTAGACTTGTTAATGTAGTAGACGTACCGAGTATTGGAATAGCTACTTAGCTCAGCAATGACCTCATCACCATCCGAGCAGCGTCGAACAGTACATGCCCATGTAACATGCCAGTTGTGCACCTGTTGTAAAAGGTCCACAGCTTGAGCTTGTACCAACGGGATACAGCACTGTGAGGTCTTCAGCAAGTCAGAAGAACACCGTTTGTTTTCAAACGCCTCCAAAGTATATGTACTTTCCGAAAAGACTCAGGTCACCCTGCTAGAGGAGTGACTAACTGAAGGATGTGTCAGTTCCATGCATCTTTGTATGACCCGATGTGAAGCGAGTTGTTATTCATTTGGAATATCATCGCGGGCGAATTACTCGAATTACTTAACAGCGTATTCTGTGCGTGGTTTTCAGAAAGAAGCTTGTACGCAGCGCTGCTAGGTCGTGTGGTGGGATTGTTCGTCGTGATGCTGATGGGTGAACACTTCGGTAGTTGGTGTTGAATTTGGAACTCCGCCAAACCAACACTCAATGGTCCGATCGGGTCTCATTTGGGTTCTTGCAAACGACGCGATGCTTGGAGTCGGAGGAAAAGAAACAGGCACAAAAGGTTCGCGCCCTAGAAACGAGTTCAACCACTGGCATTTCGAAGCTCCGCATACCCTCTGCTCCATAAACTTGAAAATACGCTGCAGCAAGCGCGAACGATGACAAGTCATGATGATATGATATCGACATGGCAACACCAGGTCACACCCCGGAACGCCATACGTGTCTCAATCTCGTCGGACGAGAACATACTAAGCGAGCTAGACGCAATATGTCACCTGGATGATGCATGTTCATGTTTTGCAGCCAAGGATTATCGGTACATGTACGCAACTGCCTCGGGAAAACATGCTCATCGACTCGGAATACTAGATTGTACAGACAGTGCGGCTTCGATTGGTAAGGCTACGTCTTGGTACGGTTGCGACATGTGGTCCTGAAATTGCAGTCGTACGCGAGATCGCTGATTCACATACGACAAATCTGCGAGGGTTACACTCGCAGCTCAAACGCGAGCGATCTTTCCAAACCGTCTATCGATCAGACTGGTGGGTTGCGTGCATGTTGTTTTCCCTAATAAAATCCATCGCAGTCGTCGTCACCAGACGGAAGCATTATGAAGCACAGGACTGGACATGCTGTTTGTAGGAGTTTGTAGGTCGGTCACCTTACCGACTCCTTGAGACCCACGTCACTTATATTTGGGGTGCTACAACGCTCCAAAGCCAGCCAGGTCACAAGGATAAAAATCAGCTGAGATGCCAGCCCCGTGCTACAAGGTTCATCCGGCCGCCGGACTAGCCATCCGATATAAAAGCCAGCAGAACTCGCATACACATCCAGTCCACCTGTCTCGTATTCGCCCCTCGACATGTTTGCCAAGCTCAGGTGTATTTCTTCGCGTCCTGTCCCCCGTTGCCACGCTGACCTGCGTGTGCGTCCAGCGCTCTCGCTCTCAGCCTTTCCTTCGCCTCGGCGTTGAAGATTACGGTTCCTCAACACGCCCAGGCTGGCAAATTTGTTGACATCAACGTCTTCGTCGACGCGGGCGACCCTCGACGCATCGATCTGTCGTTGGCCGCAGCTGACATCAGCAGCATTGATTGGCTCGTGAGAGATGTGGGCGTCGCACCGACCGTTGAGGTCACCATTCCTTCCCGGACCACTCCTGGGTAGGGTTTACATTTGGGCGTATCGGACGAGCGCGTCGATTAACATTCACCCACAGTAACTATAGCGTCCTTGCTACCAGGGTCAAGTAAGTGTTCTGGTCTGATCCGCGGCCTAGGAGCAAATGATCGTTGACATCATCCGACGCTTGCAGCGACACCAGTTTGGCACTCGATTGGAGCAACTATTTCGTGATCCTTCCTGCCTAGACACGAACATCATTCGGAGAAATCAGATAGTTAGTCTTGGTGTATGTAAATATGATAGGAGCTCTGCTCTTCTGAGGCGGCTGGTTGCGTCATGTCCGTTTGCTAGTGGTTCATTATCACAACGCACTGTGTTGAAGCGGATCACTCCCTTTGTACGGCAAGCGTCGGCGCGCAGAATACTCACTCCAAAACGCAAATTGCTAGACACCTGACAGCTGAGTCAAGCTCACAGTTGAAACAAGCTCTGATATATTGACGTTGCATTAGACGCTTACCGGAGCTCAAATATGAAACGTGCGGTGGATCTTTTTCTGCCACGTCAAATTGACGACAACTTAAAAAAGAAGCTGCTCCTCGTCGGTTGCGAGTCCAATACGAGGCGTAGCCTGGTTGTAGCGTGGGGTGAGTGACACGGCTCAAACCAAATTGTCACTTGCCAATGGCCTAAATAATCGTTGTGCTTAAAGTGTTGTCTCATTGGGGTCCTCAAACAATCCCGGCTGACGACGGATCTCATTTACGGGGTAATCCACGTATGCTCAATAGGAGCAAAGTCACACGCGTGCAGGTGGGGGCGCTCGGCTGGATGAAAAAATTGCGCCAGGCGTGACCACGAGGCGGAATTTCGTCTTGAATAGATCCGTGATTGCGGGGGTGGCCGACATGCGCAGTAGGACAGCAGCGCCCATGATCGGAATTTGGACCTCTGGGCGAAGGTGTGTTGACAACGTCGAGCGAACTGGCCGTGGCAGCAGCAGCACAGGCAGAGCTGTCCAAATGAACAGGCCTGACAGTCGTTTGCCTGTCGTCAACATCCGAGTCCCGAAGTTGGTACTGCAATGACACATACTTGCATTGACGAGCGACGTTTCAAGGCCAAACCCAAGTAGATGTTCCGTAAGACTCGGACCTCGTCGTTATATGGAGACGGCGGAAAACTCAGCACATTTTCGGAGAGTGGAGGCAAATTCGGGATAATAGCATTGAGGTCTCTATTGAACGGCCGCCGTTGCCAGATAGCAAAGAGCGACACGGCGGCATCCTACAAAGCCGCCTGGATCAAGGCAATGCGTAGTACTTCAGCAGGCAGTCGTTCGGCTGGGCATTCAAGACAGGAGTAAACGTCTCTGGAGAGAGAAACGAAGGTAAAAAAAACGGCATGGTTTTCTGAAACCCACGCTATAGTGGGAGGGCCGGCCCGAGGTACCGGTACCCTCCCAGTCATCATCCGAGTCGTGAGTGAAATTTTATTTATTAGTCTGAACAGCGGCCAACGACGCTTGTTGGTCGACCTCTTGCCAATGCAACATTTCGTATCCCAGTCTGTTTTCCGTTTGACGCAGACTCCCTGACGGATCTCATTCTCACTACCGTCTCCCCGACATCCATAGCCTAGGCCCTAGAGTCTTTCGTCTTGTCTTCAAAGTTTGTATACAATGTCTTCAATAACCGGCGCTCTTCTGTCCTTCGTGCTGTCGTATCTAACCACCTTGGTCCCGCCACCCCACTGGCCATGCGACTCGTCAAGGTCATGATGGACGTCGATCCCTATTGGTGTGGCTGGCTGGCTCCACTGCCAATAACCAAATTTCCCAGAGAAGAGGATTTCCAAACAAACGACCTCTGCACCACGCGAGAAGCCCACATGCTCGCGGCAAATCACGACGTCGTTCGAGAGCTCGAGTCACTCTACAGCTGGAGGTGATCGCTTTTCTGTGAGTCTACACGGTGTTTCCTGCCGCTCATGCCATGTATTTCAGAAACAAGGATCCCCGATCATCCTCGAGTCAGCTCACGCCAGGGGAGTTCCAAACGGCGTCGTACAGAGTGTGATTTGTCTGCGCTCTGCACGGTCGACCCGCACCTGCCAATCGGGTCGGAAAAAGCAAGTCCAAGCGTCACTCAGATGTCGATCAGGAGCAGGCCAAGTTTCTGCAAAGCCGAATTTCTTCCGCAGAAAAGTCAGTCATTCTTTGTAGACGCACCTCTGATACTTGATTTGAGCGAACAACGAAGAATATAGCTCCCTGAAAGCGTATCTCGTTTGATCAGGCCCAAGCACGACGTTACAAGCCTTCCAAGGCGAATTGAAGACCGTGGGCCAGAAGGTCGTCCCTACTCTATGCAGGTCCTATGAACAATTTTGCAAAGTTTTCAATGCGGCCAGATCGCTCAAGCAGCCGAGCACCGGGATCCTGATATCCCCGAATGTTTTCTGAATACGTATGTTCTCCTACATTGACATGGACACCGCTGATTATAACGTGTATAGGCTGACAATGCGCACAGGCTGCCTCTGGAGGTTTGTGGAGCGAATCAAGTTCGTGCCTCTTTCACGAGCATGGGATAGATCGGCTGACATATTGAGCCTAGAGAGACTGGCTTGGCACGACCTGCCTCCAGAGATTTTGCGCAATAATGTAGAAGCACTCTGTCGAGCTAGGGGATACCCTGAGCAAGCTGATCAATGAATCCCCGTTATCCAGCATATCTATCGTACACTGTTACTTGAATGATGCCGTTGCACGGACAACTCGAGTAGTGGACGCCCTCTGATTACTGCCTTGCTCCAAAGAACTTCTCCTTCGGCTGGTTGCCACGAGAGGCTTTCCAAGCAGCATAGTACAGGGGCAGCCCGTCCGTCAATCCTGGCTTCTTTTGCTGCCAACCCAAGAGAGACTTGGCAAGGTAAGGACGAACGAGAGTCGTACCCGCCAGAGCTTGCTCCAACGCTGTTTACCGATCAAACAATCATCAATACCAAATCAACCTTACCCGACAAAGCACAACGCACGATTCGAGGGCTCGATCCAAGCATGTGGTCCCTTGGCACCCGAGACCTGTATCAATCTCTGAAGGAAATCTTCGACGGACTCTGTGGTGTCATTGCTGGCATCTATTGCAAGCCCGCCGAGGATGGGCGCCTTCTCGACCGCTCGGACGTACACGTCCGCAAGGTCGTCTGCATGAATGAGCGAAAACCGTCCGCCGGGTTTTCCATACCACGCAACCTGGCGGCCCAATTCGGCCGCCTCGAACACCGAATCCAACAGGGAGGCGCTCTTTCCGTACAGCATCGTGGGCCGGATGACGATTCCGTTCACGCGGGGGTCCGTGCGCACCGCTTCTTCGATCGCGGGACGCCATGCGACGAGCGGGACGGGGTTCAAGAGTGGGGTCGTGTCCGAGAAGAAATCTTCTGTGCTCGCACCGTGTACCCAGGCACCGGAGGTGTAGATGTAGGAGATTTTGGGCACGCCAGGTCGGGTGGAGTGAGTGATGTCGCCGACGGCGTTGAGGAGGGTCAGTGTGACGGTACGCAGATCGATAGTCCCCCCGAGGGCTTCGATGACGACGTCGAGGGTGGGGATCAGATGGGCCCACACTTGGGTGTCTGTAGGTTCCCCGATGATGGGGAAGACTGGGCACGTTGCAAGTGAGTCGCTCGCTTGGTCTCGCTTCACGGGAATGGGGGACGTTACCTTCATTGGTAGCCAGCTGTTTGGCCTTGGTTTCGGAACGGGTGACGCCGTACACAGTGTGCCCTGCTCTGCTGAGAGCCTGGGCGACGGGGAGACCGATGAAACCAGAAGCTCTGGAAAGCGCGTGAGTTCTCGATCGCTACTCGCCGCAGTCACCTGGGCCTGTGCTTACCCGAAAATGAGTACCTTCACTTGGTCGCGGTCGGGATGTCGATGATCAGGGGGTATGAAACGTCGTCGTCTTCTCCGCTTTCTTGGGATTTTTCGAAGCCTTGTTAGTAATGGTGAGAGCACTGATTAATAACTCACCACAGCATGGTAATCATCGACTGTCATCGAGGCTGACCAGACTAGAGTCCATTGACGCCGAGTCCAGACCAGCACAGCCCTGACGCGGTAATTACCATTGGTATCAGCGATTCACCATGGATGGCAAGGTCATGTTTGTTCCCACAGTCGCGGGGACACTGCGGTTCATCGAATGTACACCAGATATTATAAGTTGCTACGTACATAACTTTGCCGCACACGCTACAAGTTCTGCGAATGCGATGGGGTGTAGCAGGCTGTAGCCGAGCCACCACCAACCACTGTATTCTTCGTACTTCATCAAACATCCCCACACGACAACAATTCACGAAGCACGACAAGGACAGTGACACAATCAGATTGGAATGAGCCGCGCTGAAAGCGTACACCATACATAAACACATAGCATTCCCGCCATTCCACGAACACCCATCCACCTAATCACACACGAAAAATACACCCCTGGCGGGAAACAAGAACAAAAGACTCGGACGCAGAGACAAAACAATTGGTATCAGGATTTAGTGCTTGCAGTCGCCGCACTTGCAGGTGCAGCTAGGAAAGACAAGTCAATCGACGGCATGGTGCGTAGTCGAACAAATGGTGACGTACTTGGACTGGCACTGGCAGGTCTCGGTGCCAGAGCAGCACGCCTCGTTAACGGGGATGGAGATGATCTGCACCATCGCCGCCGGGCACGTTCATCAGTCATCGCGTTGCTAACAGCATGAGCAAGAAAACAGGTCATCACTCACAGTCTGCATGATGCTGTTGTGAGGATGATAGAGCGAGTTGTTTCGATGTGAATTCACTGGAGGATGAGGACGCCCAGGGAAAAGAGGGGGGATTTTATATCCTTGCAAGCCTCCATTTTGTCTTTGTTTACGGCGCTCCTGCAAAGGTGATATGTCGCCACCCAAGAATTCTAGAAACCAGGTCCTGAGCTTCTGCATGGGGTAAGTATCTCTCGCTCTCACACCACCGCCACTACTGACCTGCTCCATCATCCAGCAGCATAAGCCCCAAAAAGATATATTTGGTGCAGGAACCCGGATGACGAGCATGATTATTTGTTGTTTCATTGTCTCTCTTGGGGATGGAAGAACTAGAAAGCGGAAATGATGAAGAAAACAAGAAAAAGGTAATGCGACAAGCACAACGGCGTCGACATGTTCGTTGGGGGAACCGACAATCGAAGATCCCGTGTGTGCGTGCGCAACGCCATTGGACCGATAGTTCGCTGACCGTTTAGTCTTCCTCTGGATATCTTCTCCCTCGCTGCGTCGCATATCTCCGGCAGGCCTCTTTGGCTATCTTTTGACGCAAAACCATAAGTATGCACCGAAGATCAGGAAAAAGAAGGGTCCACATTACAAGTCTGTGGGATGTAATCGGATCGGATCCTCCATTGGTTCGACGAAGTTACACGTGTGCAGGTGAAGGCGCTCGAGCGGATGAAAATTTTGCACCCGACGGAAAATGTGCGGTGGGCCTTATCTGTGGAGTCTTGTCAGTGGAAATGGTGGAGCGTCGTACAACTTACGCACCTGGAAGGGCAAGGATCGATCGAATGGTTGTGATGTGCCCCGGACGCATCTGCAGAGTTGAACCGGCTTCAGGGCGGCAATGGGGTCTGGAATGGCCCGGGTAAGAATGACTCGTCACGCAGTCGTTCTGCAAAGGCAGCCGGATCAAGGCAATTCAGAAGCTAATCGCTGGGCATTCAAGACGGGGGCAAGCAAGCATCGAGAGAGAGGGTAGAAAAACGGCATGGTCTGAAATTCACGTTATATTGGTTCGACCGAGGCACCCTCCCAGTCGTCATCACGAGGTGACCAGCAAGGTTCTCTCGCTAAGTTGCGGGGACAGCGCAAGCTGGATCTTGGTTGGGAGACGATGAGGACCTTACGTAGCTCATATGAAGTCGATCGACTGCCTTAAAACTTGGGGCACATGTAGTAGGAGCGAACGCTACAGCAAAACAATAAATCAAATAAAACCAAGGCAAACATATCATTGAACGCTCTTGGCGTTCTCCACACAATCTCCGAACCTACCAGCAAGCACATCCTACAGACCTACGTCCCGCCCGTTAGATCCGCGACCAAGTTCAAATGCTGAAGAACCCTAATTTCGGCGAAAGTAACCTTGCACGGGAAGCTATTAAGCCGACGGGTTAGATCTGGAATTGGACGACATGGCGACACTGCAAAGCCGTAACACAATCAGATTAAAGGAACCACCCTGACTGCGTACACCACACATAGACAAATAGGATCCCCGCTACTCCGCAAATACTCATCCGCTTATTCACACAAAAATAATACACATTTGGGGGGACCACGAATAAAGGCCATCGGGAATGAAGATATATTTATTAGGATTCAGTGCTTGCAGTCACCGCACTTGCAGGTGCAGCTGGATCGAGAGAGGACAACATTCGATCAGCGACATGGTTCGCGGTAGAGACGGAGACGTACTTAGACTGGCACTGACAGGTATCGGTGCCAGAGCAGCACGCCTGGTTAACAGGGATGGAGATGCTCTACAACATCGCCACCAAGCATATGCATCAGCCATCGTGTTGCGAACTGTGCAGGCCAGAAAGCAGCACATCACTTGCGGTTTGCATGATGCTTGTTGATGATAGATCGAGTTGCTTGGAGAATGAGTACGGCCACGACAGGATGGGGGGATATTATACTTCTCTCAGACCCCAATCTGGCTGTGAATTAACGCCACCGTGATATCGTGTCGTGCGTGAGTTTTGGAAATGAGGCTGTGAACCGCCGCATGGGAGATGTTTTCGCTCCCACACCATCACCATCGATACCTTGCTGTTTCCCGTTCTGTCAAACAATCCAGCGTAAGCCAGAACAGGATGGATTACTCATTTCAAGCCCCAATTTGGTTGTTGTTTACGACGTCGCTGTCGAGAAGGCGCGAACGAAGAAGTGTACAGGAACCCCCCAAGATAGTGATGCACTGTGTGTGCAAGAGGACCCTTGAAGGACTAACGGGGATGAGTCAGATGCTGCGCAGGTCCCAACGTCCCTGAGCCGAGTCACGAGGTGGACGGATAGAGGCATATGATTCGATGCAGGATCTGGGCCCGCCCGGTGACAAGTGAGATTCCTCTTCTTGGGGGTCCGTGTCTGGTGGCACATCAGGCAGGATGCCAACGTGGGATAGCCTTGTGTTTGATGGTGTCCGGGAAGCAGCGTTTTGTATCATCGAACGACATCGCCCATGGTATGGAACTACACGCAGAACTTCTCGGATCAATCGAACATCCGTTGGAAGTACCACGACACGCACCTAGAGCCTGCCAAAATGGTAAGGAGCCAGGAGTTTGCATGCATGACAAGATCTTGACGGGGGAGATGTCGATGATCAATGACCCTGCCCCCAACCCTTCCCACTGTATGAGCAGGGGATCTTCTCGACACGAAAAATGTTTGAAAAAGGCGCCCGGCTGTCCAAGGCCAAACCACCTCAAGATCTCCTGGAGTATTTTCTGTCATAGGATCCCGCGCTATGTCGTCTGGAGGGTATGTGTCTGGCCGCTGTGGGGTAGGAGTGAGCTATAGTGAGCGCTTGAGTTGGGCAACTGGGTAAGAGCCATATACAAAGTCATGATCATGCATATGTGGACCCATGTCGATCCGAGGACAGTATCGGCCATACCATTGCAGAGGAAGAGAAAGCGGGGAAAAGTTTTCGCAGCGTGTTTGGAGGGGAGAAAGGAAGGTTTAAACGGCATGGTCCACAAGAGGTCATTATATTGTTCGACCGTCAGGGTTACAGGTACCCTCCCAGTCAGGTTGTCACAACATCATACTAACTTCTAAGTATTCGCTTGGTTGCGGGACTGCAACAGCCCCGCAGTGTTGACCGGAAGATAACGGCTACATCTGAGGTAGAACAAATGCGTAGCAATCGTTGAAACTCGGGGGCAGAAAATGCTAAAAAAACATACCAGCACGGAAAGACATTCTGTCGATCATATGCGATCATGATCCTATGGTAATGTTCATTCGTCCTACACCAAAGTATTCTCCTTGCGCCATTGAGCCTCCACTTGCTCACGGGAAGCAGAATGCCCCTCACCTTTAGTACAGCCCACTACGGCATTTTGGAAGGCTTTGCCGTTGAGTTCGCGGACTTTGAATAGTGGCCTCCGACCAAGAAAAGGCTGCTGCGGCACGAGTGGACCAGTGCGGCAAGCCCTCGTTACGCCGCCTACAGTACTGATTGGATGATGAGTCGATGAGTTGCAGTCCGAATTTATCTTGCAGGCGCTACAACATTTGAATCGCGCCCTGGTTGAGCCCCTACTGGGATAGGCGAA
>JBBPOB010000533.1:0-15549 GCA_038091275.1 Tylopilus subfusipes | reverse complement strand
GGGGAGGGCTCTGGGGTGCGGGGGCGTCGTCGGAGATGGGCGTGTCGATGGGAGGGCGGGGGGGCGGGGGCGGGTCGTTGAGGATGCGGCTGAGGGACATGACGGTCGAGGCGATGGCGGGAAAAGACGCTGCAGGCCCATTATAACAATTTCGTTTCGTTGGATTTGGCTCGCATCGGTACACACTCCCAAATTCGGCAACTCGGTCAGTCCCGACGTGTTACTACTCCTCCGGGCACAACATCAGCTCTGGCCGCACTTTCTCGTCAAACTCTTCCGGCGTCAGATACCCCAGCGCCACCGTCGCCGCCTTCAACGTCGTGCCCTCCTTGTGTGCCTTCTTCGCACACTTTGCGACGTCTGAAACTGTCCAGTCAGCAAATCGGAACGCACACTCCATGGAGACGACACTCGCTGTCGTAGCCGAGATGGCTGTTCAGGATCGTAGCCAACATCAGACTCTCGTTCAGTAGATGGTTAATGCGCTTCTCGTTCGCCTGGATTCCGACCACACAGTTCTTGGTAAACGACCGCGACGCTGGACACACGTCATGCAGGTCAGTCGACCAGGACAGATCTATGACGCACCGTCAGAGAGGAGGCGTATGCTCTGGAGAACGTTCTTGATGATGACAGGCTTGAACACGTTCAACTAGACGTCACATGTCACCAATCACGCTCGCTGAACTGACGAGACATGGTGTACCTCGAATTGACCGCTGGCGCCTGCAACGCTCACAGCGGTCTGATTACCCATAACCTGGGCAGCGACCATCGTGACCGCCTCACACTGCGTAGGGTTAACCTTGCCGGGCATGATGCTGCTCCCCGGCTCGTTTTCAGGGAGGCTCAACTCGCCGAACCCGCAGCGGGGCCCGGAGCCAAGGAAACGGATATCATTGGCAATCTTCATCAGGGAGCAAGCGATGACGTTGAGAGCACCGTGAGCCTCGACAAGGGCATCATGGTTAGCAAGGGCCTCAAACTACCGTGATGTCAGCCAACTGCCCCGGTGATCGACGAGGTCACCTGCTTTGTTCGGTGCAGTCTTGAAGTCCAAACCAGTAATCTTTGAAATTTCAGCGGCAACTTTGACGTCGAAGCCCTTTTTGGTGTTCAAACCCTGTTGGACGCGTCAAACGGTGCAATGGACAGCGGTAACGGTGCGGGACTCACGGTTCCTACTGCGGTCCCACCTTGCGCGAGAAGGCTCAAGCGAGGAACGACTGCCTTGGCGCGCTCGATTCCGTTGTCGATCTGTTGAACGTAGCCACTAAATTCTTGTCCAAGAGTCAGGGGGGTTGCATCCTGCGAGGACGAAAGAGTCATATCTCGACTAGATTCGATGGCAAAGCATGCGCACCTGCAAATGTGTTCGACCAATTTTGATGATGTCTTTGAATGCATTGGCCTTGGCTTGGAGAGCATCTCTAAGTTCTGTGAGCGCGGGGAGTAAAGAGTGGTGGATCTCTGTCACGGCTGCGACATGCATGGCTGTTGGGAATCTACATCTATTGGGTGAGTAGGGGCGGGGAGCAGGGAAAGGGAAAGCAACTTGCGTGTCATTGCTGCTCTGACTCATGTTGACATGATCATTGGGGTGGACTGGATTCTTGGAACCCAGTTCTCCGCCGAGCGATTCGATAGCACGATTGGAAATGACCTTTTGCAGTATTAAGGCAGGAGGTTTGGAGTGAGCGCAAGCATATGAGTGACCTCGTTTACGTTCATGTTGCTCTGCGTACCGCTTCCGGTCTGGAACACGACGAGGGGGAAGTGGTCGATGAGCTTTCCTGAAATGACCTGGGAGCGAACATGAGCGAGAGAGTACGGCGGAGGAGGGGAGACGTGCGTCGTCTGCTGCTTTCTGTATGGCGTCACCGATTTTTGGATCCAGGCCATAAGTGACGTTTACGATGCAGGCAGCCTTTTTAAGCACGCCAAAGGCTTTGATTAGCGGGGGAGGGAGTCTTTCTGCGGGGCCTCCGATGTCGAAGTTCTGGAGTGAGCTGCGAGATGGATGAGTAGGAGAGTGGGAGATCGGGAGGGGTGCATGCCGTTGTGTCTGGGCGCCCCAGTAGCGGTCTGCGGGGACGTGAAGCTCGCCAAAGGTGTCGCGTTCTCGCCTGTACGACTGTGTGCGGGAGGGTGAGCGTAGGAGGGAAAGTATGCGGGGATACTTGCCATGAGACGGAGGGAGGTGGACGAGTGTCTGGGCGTCTGGATGGTTATATATGAGCAGAGCCTTGCACGTGTAAGTACTTGCTGACCGTAGCAGGACGTCCGCATCGGACGACGACGGGGAGCATGGCGCGGAGGTGGAGGGACACTTCCGAAATTGCCCGCCCATTATACTGACTTGCCGACGGGCGCCCCCACGACCCTGCCAGGTACACCAGCACCACTACGCCTCACTGGCACCTCGACGAGCGACGTCGCAACGGAGTCGGATGCGGTACTACATCCACGTGATTCTCGCAGGGCACGTCTCCCCGCTCATGCTCTTGTTCCCGTACGCTCACGTCTCGGAAGCGTCGCCCTGATCGCCGCTCTGCCCTACATGTCGTCCCTTGCATCCCAGCTCGTCCTTCACCCTTTGGTCTCCCACTCCCTCAAGTACGGCGGAACCAACCTCGGCAGAGACAAGGCATGTCCAATCATCCAGCTTCTCCGCCGCAACTCACCCCCTCTCTAGCTATACCGCACCATACAATACTTCTCCCGCTTCCTCGCTTGGTTCTTCCTCTCTCGCGGAAGCAAGGAAGACGCCGCCCGCTGGAATGCGCTCAAGAACCATCTTGCTCTCGGTCGAAAGCGTGAGTGCCGCCACACCTACCCATCATGATCCCCCCACCCTAATCATCTGCAGTCATGCGTCTCGGAAAGCCCATCGAACACCTTCAGGCCGCTCTCCGCGCAGCCCAATCTCCCACCGAACTAGGGGAACAGCTTGCGACCATCGGTCGACAGCTTGCATACTTTGGTTATCTCACCTATGATGCCATCGTATGGGTGAGCGCCTCCCCATGTACTGATAGACGCGTTCCGACGCGTCTTCTCCGTCTTGCAGGCAAATACAGTAAAAGTCGTCAACCTCAAGCCTTCCACAGCTCACAAAGTCGCTGCCATGTCAAACCGGTTCTGGCTCTCCGGGATCTTGCTGAGCATTACGCATGGTCTGCTCAAGGTCAGAATCCTCCCCTTCGGTACATGGCAGATATCCACTCAATACTCGGTTATAGGCCGGCCGCCTTGCCCAAGAGGCCAAGAAGTTGCGTGCCTCCGATTCCTGGCGCGAGAAAGATCTCGGTGGCTTGGCACAGCGCGAAGCGAGACAGCTTGCTCTCGAAAAGTGTGTAATCATTCTCCACTCTGTCCTCTCCGACTGATCACTGCGCAGAATGCGTTTGGATACGCGCTACCAGTTTGTCATCGACATCTTGGACGTCTGCATACCGGCGTCCAACCTCGGCCTCGTGAACGTTAATGATGGCGTTGTCGGCTTCGCAGGGTGAGTACTGTGCGTCATTATTTGTTCGTCATCCTGAGTTTACCCCCACGAGGTTCATCTCCTCTCTCATGGGAGTGTACGCCCAGTGGGTGGCAGTCGACGGTCCCAAGTAAGGATTGACCATACGGGCTTACGATTGCTGTTTCGTGTACTCGATGTAATCTATTCGTTCTTCACCTCTTGATTCTGCGCATCATACCATATCGCCTTTATGGTCTGCCAGAGTTGTGCCAAGCCTACCTGGAAGAAGGGATGGTTTTCACGGTGGGACCACAGTCCGATCTCGAAGACGGAGGTATTCCTTGCGTACTATTTCCATGGCCTCTGGACCGGTACTATATTGAATAGAAACAGGTCATTTTCCAACCAAAATATCTGACGCTATGGGAAACATACTATTGAAGCATGCATTCTTGCAACGACTTATACTTGTCTCTGCAAGCCCAAGCAACTGAGAGCGTCCGCCCTTGGGCGCACTGTACAAATTCTGGGAAGCGTCGATGAAAAGAAAGTAGGTTGGGTGGAAGAAGTACACACCCTTCACTACCGGATCGCACTCCTTCAAGGCGCGTGCCTTTGTCGTCTTTAGGAGGGTTTCCTCCTCCCTTCGGGAGAGGGCATTCATGCAGAGCAAGTCGTAGTACCGCGGGAACTTGGCATTGGGGATGACTAATAACGAGCGTAGTCTAACTAGCTCTTCCGCTACGGGATGGCAAGCCAGGCTCTCAAACCCATCTTTCGACCCTCCACGCTCTGCCGGACCCAAGTTCGGTGCTTGGCAACGCCTTCGTCTGTCTCGCCTCCCAAAGCAAATTCCAGCTTCGGTCATGTACTGGACAACGGACCTTCTCTGGACGACTTCATATCCGGAGAGCCTGTACAGAGAGTGGTGCTGGGGAATACGAAAGGGCAAGCTTGCCAGGCATCTCATGATCCGTGTTGACGCCGTGTAACCTGATATTCTCCTAGCCCTCGTCTTCCAGATTTTCTAAAGACCAAGATACCATCCGGGGATTCCTTCCATAAAATCAAGAAGGATTTGAGGGGTCTTAATCTTCACACTGTGTGTGAGGAAGCTCGTTGTCCAAACATCGGAGATTGTTGGGGGGGAAAAGAAGGCGCGTCAGAGGAAGAGGGCCGACGTGCTGCCACCGCAACAATTATGGTGAGCAGTCCTTGTAACAACCCCTCTGCACCTGTTCGCTGACTCAGGCACCAGCTAATGGGCGACACGTGCACCCGTGGCTGTCGGTTCTGTTCTGTCAAGACTTCAAGAACACCACCTCCACTTGATCCCCACGAGCCAGAGAATACAGCCGAAGCCATCTCCAGATGGGGACTCGGGTATATCGTGCTAACAAGTGTGGATAGAGATGGTGTGTTGTTGAACGTGACCAGCAAGAGCGTCTCGTTTACATTCATCCCAGACCTTGTTGACGGAGGAGCTCATCACTTTGCGGAGACCATTAGAAAAATCAAGCAGAAGCAAGTCCTTTTTGTTTCTTCCCCTTCAACTGAAGTTATAACTGTCCCAGAGCCCCGAATATCTTCGTCGAAGCCTTGACTGGTGACTTTGCTGGTTCGCTAGACCATGCCTCCGTCGTCGCCAAGTCAGGCTTAGATGTCTACGCACACAACATCGAAACTGTCGAAGCGCTTACACCCTACGTGAGAGATCGCAGGGCAACTTTCCGACAGAGTTTAAAGGTATTAGAACACGCCAAGAAAGAAGGGGTACGGATAACGAAAACCAGCATCATGCTTGGTGTTGGAGAGAATGAGGACCAAGTCATGGACGCACTCCGAGGTCAGCTTTCATTCGCTGATCGCCCGCGGTGCTATATCTTGGTGTGACCAGAATTGCGCAAGATTGACGTCGATGTTGTGACCTTTGGTCAATACATGCGCCCAACTAAACGCCACATGAAAGTTGATCGGTATGTTGAGCCCGCTGAATTTGACCGGTGGAAGCGGGTTGCGGAGGACATGAACTTCTTGTACGTGGCTAGTGGTCCCTTGGTTCGAAGTAGCTACAAGGTAGGCCGACCGGTGATATTTGGTGTTGACTAACACTTGATGGGGTACAGGCTGGAGAGTATTTCATTGAGAATGTTTTGAAGGGTAAAGCGACGGAGAAGCGGGCAAGGAAACTCGTTGTGGATGAGGTGGCCAGCTCTCCAATGTGAAGCTATACTATCTACCTGATGCCCAGTCCCTCGCGACACCTGGCCAAATAACAGATGCGCTGGAAAAACTTGAGTGCCATCTTGGATTAATGGCGATATCTTGGTGCTGCTGATCGCTTCCCGGAGCAGAAGATGAGTCCCTCAGATCGATCGTTGGTGGCCTCACGGAACATCTGGACGCTGGCTATACACAGATCAAAGACTTCTTATCGGATTTCACCATCTCGTCCCGATGGGGTGAACGAAAGATCCACCGCGCGCGGGCCGTTTTCTGCTGATTGTGCCAAGGGTAATTCTCGCTACGGTAGTTGCACGCCACCCGACTTTGTTCCCCCTCTGCGTATCGTCCATGTAATCCCCCAGTCTCGCTGTCAAATTCCAATTCCGAGAGTACGGATACTCCCGCAGTGGGACCTTTTCCACTGCTTAGGTCTGTAGTACCGCCTCGATCATTATCGTCAACTTCTGATGACGAGCCCCAACCTTCTGCTCCCACCTTCATTCTTTCTCCGGGGGTCTTATCGCGATCTTTTCCATACGTATATACACTGCAATTGGAGGCTTCGCGCACGGCCCTTACCCCACCGTGTCGCTCCCTAATAGGTATCCTCTGTTGACATGGATATCAAGGCAGCTTATGCGACCTTGTTGACGAAAACCAGCTACCTGCCAGGCGTGCTGGTACTGGAGTACACCCTTCGCTACGTGGGTTCCGAATATCCATTGGTTGTTATGGCCACTCCTGCCCTACCATCAGAAGCTCGTGGTATACTTGCAAGAAGAGGGATCAGGGTAATATCTGTCCAGTCTCTTCACCCCCCCGAAGGTCTGCACACTCTGTCGGCTCACGATGCCAGATTCGCGGACACCTGGTCGAAGCTAAGGTGAGGCTGTCGAACTCGCAGCGTCTTTAAAAATTTGAACGACGAGGACAGGGCTTTCGAGTTGACAGATTACGATGTGAGAGGAATGCGTTGCTCAGGTACAACATCCTCTTGTGACACGAACCTTTTTCCAATAGCGCGTCGTCCTCCTTGATGCTGACATGATTGTAATGCGCAAGATGGACGAGTTGATGCGTCTCCCGCTTGGAAGAGACGAGATCGCGGCCGCCCATGCCTGTGCTTGCAACCCTCGAAAGCTGAAACACTACCCCGCCGACTGGTAAGTAGTCCCTCTCAAAATTCCGGCTTACTCACTCAACCCAAGAAAGGGTGCCCGAGAATTGCGCTTATACACCCCTGTCCCATCCTACCGGTTTGACGGCCCCGACGCAGATAATCGACGGTAGCCCACGACCCTATTCTCTACTTAATTCAGGGCTTGTCGTCGTAAATCCGTCCGCTGAGCTCGCACAAGCAGTTTATAACCTCCTCTACACGTCCCCGCTCGTTCCAACCTGGTCATTCCCCGATCAGGACCTTCTCTCCGAGTTCTTCAGGGGAAAATGGAAGCCGTTGCCTTGGTGCTACAACGCGCTCAAGACATTGATGCTAATCCATAAACCACTCTGGCGAGATGAGGAGATCAGATGTCTTCATTACATCTTGGCAGACAAGCCTTGGCATGCTAGGGTGTCGAAAGAAGGAGGAGGGAAATATGATAGATTGCATCAGTGGTGGTGGGATAAGCTAGAGTTGTTGCGCGCAGAGATGCAGGAGAGCCATGAAGAAGACTGGAACGTAATCGTGGAAAACGTGGCACAAGTACATTCTTGAATCATCTACGTCTGCAGCTAGTCCGTCTGCAATTGTGGCCCAACGTGTTACCACATAAGCCCTCCTAAATCAAGCCCTCCACGACACAAATACTTCATCAGTTCGAAATCTTGTTAAGCGGTCGCCCCTTAGTATTCGCAACGGAGGGACAGAGGTAAAAGAGTACCTTTGTGTGCAAGTACTTTCGGAAAGAGGTGTCCGTTCCCCCATCCGATACCTCAAAAGGCCAGCTTGGGCGATCATGATACCGTTGTCAATGCAGTAACTAGTGGGAGAATTATAAACCATCCATAAAGCCAACTCGGTTCATACCGTTCGTCGGTCGCAAAGACCCGACCATCACGCTCCTTGGCCATGATCCGCATCATTTGTTGTAGTCGATGATTGCCTGTGACATCCATGGATGCGCCTGACGAATGTAATCATGCAACACACTTACATCCTACACCGCCTACAATGAGGACTTCGTTACTTGCAACGTGAGCCATGGCTCGCTCCGTGATTTCTACCAGCATCGCAAAAACAGTTTCTTGGAGAGAGAAGCATAGATCGGCGGGTGTTAAGATGTCTTTCTCTGATTCGTCGGTCTTGCCAGAGGGACGGAAACGCCTGTCCACAGTGTATGTTTCGATTGAAGTCAATATGCCTGAAAGACTAATATCCATGCCCTTGGTCGTGTATGGAAGAGGTACGAGTCGCTTTCCCCTAAGCATGTAAGACCAAGAAATAGCGCCAATGTCAACAGCAACATACTTCTTCGCTTCCTGTTCGATGTTGTAGCCTGGGCTTGGATCGTTACTCAGATTAATGATCCTCGCAAATCGGTCTAGGCAATTGCCCACGGCGATATCGAGTGTTTCGCCAAAGATCCTATAGCGTTGCTGAGAATACGCTATCACTTGGGTATTGCCACCAGAGACGTAGAGCACGACCGGGTCCTGAGCTCGGGTGATCGCACGACCCATCTCGATGTCTGCGTGGAAGTGTGAGCGTACTCCAGCGGCAGAAGATACGAGGGCTCACGTCCGACACAGTGATTAACTGCTACGAGAGGCTTATTGAACAAGAGGGAGAGCGTTCTAGCAACCAGCGCGACGGTCTGTAGAGGGGCACCCATACCCGGGCCTTGACATCGTGCCAAAGTAATCGGGGTAGTCACGGCAGAGGAAACGAAGAGACATACCCTTGGTGTAACATATACATTCCAAGTCTTCCATGTTGATATTGGCCTTCCCGAGGGCACCCTTGATAACCTCGAGGACCCACTTTCGATGGTGCTGCGCGGTGTCTCGAGGAAGGAATCCTTCCCCTGGTGGTGTTATGTATGTGTGTCGTATGTTAGCGAGAACTTTCGTGGAGCCGTCCACCCTGTGCTTGATGATCCCTGCGCCAAGTTTGTTGGCTGAGCCCTCGAGGCCAAGTGCGAAATAGGGTCTGTCTGCTGTGGGTCAGGACCTGGCTGGATGGATCTGACAATGACGATCTCAACCGGGATCCTTGAGTGGGCTACGTCCAAATTTCATGGTGTTGAAAGATCTTTCAGGGTAGATGGTGGCCGGAATACGTGTTACTGCAAAGTGCAAGTAATGGAACGGTCCAAATTGGGTCGACAAGTCACGAGTTCACTCAGACCTGATAACTACAAGTACAAGTTCCCACGATGGCATGAAGTTGGGACCCTAGTACTTAGTGACCATTAGGTTTTGCCAAGCTTTTGGTTGCACGGAGTGTAGGAATTATGAATTATGAGAACTTCTACTGTACTGACCTCTCCTAGTCTCTTGCCTGCCTCGTCATTGTCAAAATCCTGGGAAACGGGCGTCACGGCACGATGGAATCAATCGCATGCAAGTCTCGTTCGTCGTGTTTACCAAGTCAATATATATAATTGCGTAGAGTCGAGACACGGCATAGCCCAGAGCCAGAATGCATGCATCCAAATGAATAATCTATGGTAGAGCGGCGAACCGACAAAAAACATGCTCCCAAAAACATGCTCCACTGGTCCAACGGATGGAAATAGGTGGAAGTCAGATATGCTTTTAAAGCATGAATGTCAACGGGTTTTCAAGATAGCTCTTAAATGCAGACAACCACCGTGCTCCTACTGCGCCGTCAACGGTCCGGTGGTCAGAGCTGAGAGTGACTTTCATCACATTAACCGTTTTGAAACCACGCTCTTCCTCGGGTGCAGGTACAAGTACGGGTTTGGTGGTACCGACGGCGAGAATGCAGGATTGAGGAGGGTTGATGATAGCGGTGAAGTGGTCAATATCGAACATGCCAAGATTGGACACAGTAAAGGTTCCACCCTTGAGGGTGAATGAGGAGGCATGTAAACGAGAAGAGCAACGCAATACCGACCTGGTACTCCTGGGGTGCGAGTTTGCTATCACGAGCCTTCTTGACCAGCGCTTTCGCTTCGGCAGAGATCGTAGCCAAACCCTTGGAACCAACGTCCTTGACGATAGGCGTGATTAAACCAGTAGGGGTTGCAACAGCGACCGAGATATCTGCATTTTTGTATCTACAAGGTGTCAAGTTGGACAGAAGGATGAGAAATCTCGACACGTACTGCCTGATGACGTCACCCAACCATGCAGAGTTGGCCTCGGGAACATCCTTGAGTGCACAAGCAACAGCTTTAAGAATGAAGTCGTTGACGCTGAGTTTAGCAGCCTTGTCTTTCTCCTCCAATGTCTTGTTAAACAGTTGGCGAAGCTTCAGTACCTTGTCCATGTTGATCTCGACCGTCAAGTAATAATGAGGGAGTTCTTGCTTGGATTGCGTGAGACGCGTGCCGATGACCTTGCGCATATTGGAGACTGGTATGTCTATGTAATCTGGCGAAGCTGGGGTGGCGTTGGACAGAGCAGAAGAGGGGGATGACGCTGGGGGTTGATACCGTTCAACGTCGTCACGGATGATACGGCCGTCAGGGCCAGTGCCCTTGATCTTTGCCAGCGGGATGCCCTTCTCTAGCGCGATTTTCTTGGCAATTGGTGAGGCAAATATTCGGTCACCTTTTGGAATTTCGGGCTTGGCGTCCTGGGGCTGAGGAGCTGAAGCTGGGGGCGGGGGCGGTGACTGGGCGGGAGGCGCAGGTTCGGAAGGTTGCTGCTGGGCGGACACGGGGGGAGAAGAGGCAGCCTCGACTGCCATTTGAGCGGCAGCTGAAAGGTCGTCGCCTTCCTCTGCGAGGATTGCTATTGGGGTGCCGACGGCGATATTCTTAGAGCCAGCTGGTGCCTGGAGAGGAAATGAATGGTGAACATGATGGAAGGGGGGAACACGTACGATGATTTTAGCGAGGATACCATCGTCCTGAGCTTCAACGTCAATGGAAGCCTTGTCGGTCTCCTGTGAAGGGTGTGAGAAGGGACGCGTGCTGGGGGAGGAGTGACGCGCACGATTTCGAGAAGGACGTCACCGACGGAGAAAGGTTCACCCTCGCTCTTTTTCCAGGAGGCAATACCACCCTCTGTCATTGTGGGGCTCATAGCGGGCATTGTGAACCTGGAGAGGGCATGTCTGCGGGCGGAGGTGTGTAGGCCTGTTGGAGGGGGGACGTGAGGGGTATCGAGGGGGACACGACGGGGAACGTACGACGGGCGGCGAGGCGGGCGAGGCAAGACATTGTGGAGGAGAAAGATAAAGAAAATAGCCGCAAATTCCGTGACCGTCCGAGGTGAGTATTTATTTTATTTTTATTTCGTTTGGTGAAATTATTTATGACGTTCCTCCTCCCAGGACAGCCAGTGCCGGTGCGGGCAGCAGCGACGAGCGCCAGAGGACCAGGTGTGTATCTCAAGCACGGCCAGCTGCGCGCCAGTCTCGTGGGCACGCTCACACACGACCCGCCCGCCATACACCGCCAGCGACCACACCCGCCCGCCCCCAACTCGCTCATCCTCGGCACCGTCACACGCCTCACACCTCTCCATGCCGTCGTCGCCATATCCGTCGTAGACGGCATCCCCCTCCCACCCGGCGAAGAGTTCACGGGCGTGATTCGAACCCAGGACATCAGGGCGACCGAAAAAGACAAGGTCAAGATCGCCGACTGCTTCCGAGGCGGCGATGTCGTCAAGGGTCTCGTCGTCAGCTGCACCGTCTCCCTCCCCTCCGTCGTCTGACAGCGCCGGATGCAGATCTCCCTCGGTGACGCGCGCAGCTACTACATCACCACAGCGCGCAACGACCTCGGCGTCATCTTTGCCACCAGCGAGGCTGGTGAGTGCGTTGCTCCCCTCGTCCCCTGCAACTGACGCATTCGCACAGGTGCAACGATGGAGCCGGTTTCGTGGCAGGAGATGCGGTGCCCGAGAACGGGGAGGGTAGAGAAGCGCAAGTGCGCTAAACCAGAGAACGTGTAAATCAGTATTACATAATCACTCAGGGATCGTGGTTCGAGTTAGTTGGCAACGTTGACGAGTCCTCCCTTGCGTGCTTGTTGTTCTCTAGTCTGTATTTTATTCCTCAGGGTCTATGACCGAAGTGCTTTCTGCCGTAGATGCTCTGCGCAGAGATACGATCATGGCTTCCCTTGACGACAACCAGATCAAGTATGTCCCTCTCACTCCTGCCACAAGCCTCCAATTCACCCCTCCACAAGTTATTCGCCTTCTGCAGATTGGAAAGCGAAGTACTTTGAGGTCGCCGATATGCTTGCAGAAACTCGAGCCGAGCTCGACGAATTTCACACCTCCAGCAAGGAACTCGAGGAGGAGCTCATCAAGGAAATCGAACGCACAGAGAAAGCACAGCAGGATTTAAAGGTCAAGGTCTCTCGCGTCGAAGCAGAGCGGGACGAATGGAAGGTCCGTCGTCCTTCTGACCCAGCGTCGCTTGCTCATCTGCTCCGCTCCAGTCCAAGTTCATGTCCCTTCAGACCACCCACAATACAACAACGACCTCGTTGCAGCGCGAATTGGATACAGTGAGGCAAGAGTCCCAAAAGCTCAAGGTCCAACTCCGCGAACTCGAAATGGGTAACGACGACCTCGAACGAAACGAGCGGGCAGTCATCTCCACTCTGGCCGACGTCGAAGCCAAGTACTCCCGTGTACTTGAAGAGAAAATTCTTCTCGAGCACGAGCTCCTCGACAAAGCTAGTCTTGAGGAGGAATGTCAACGGTTAAAGGATGAACTCCGAGGTACGTTTGATGGACTTTCCTACCCTTGGCGCTGACACTCGGTAAAAGATGCTGAAGTCGAAATATCCATCCTCAAGGATCAACTCTCAGCTGCTCGCTCCAACCCGTTGAACTCCCAGCTAGAACTATCCGCTTCTTCAGTGCCCACGTCTTCCTTCCCTCTCTTGTCCCCGCCATCAACCGAGGAAAGCCTGCTAAGCACTCCTCCGCCACCCGACTTTAATTTATCCGAGCTTTCAACCGACAAGTCATCGGCTTCCACACCTTCGCGTCCTCCATCTATATCTTTTAGTTCGACCTCTGGCCAGTCCACTCTACTCCAACGAGCAGGCTTCCAGCCAAGCAAAATCTCGCTCTCAACTTCTACACCTCCTGTTACTCGCTCCAGTACCTTACCCACGTTTTCTGCGTCACGGAACCTAACCCTACGGACACCCATCCCTCGGCCCAATTTTGTCACATCCGCTTCGAACACAACAATTTCCGCTATTCCCATCACGGCATCGAAGAGCAGAGGGGTCCAAATGGTGTCTGAGATGCGTGCACGTGTGAAGAATCTAGAACAGAAGATTCATACCCGTGTTCCTCGACTACGCATGGGCAGTAATGCAGGCAGGCAAGGTCCAAATACTTTGGCACTATCCACAATCACCCCGCCCTCGAGTAACACGACTGCCTCAGTTGTATCTAGGGGCGTTGCCCAACGAACGACTACCTTTGACAGCAAGCTAGCCAGACCCAACTTCCAACGACATAGTGCAGATGGTTCGCCACCGAAGAGCGGTGCAACAACCCCTGACCCTAATACCTCGGGTTGGGTCCTTATCATGGACGACACTCCTTCCCCCGCGAAGGATACAGAGAAAGAACGAAGGCGGGTGTCTAGTCCCTCTGCCCCGAGTTCCTTCCACAGCGAAATCCCTCTATCAGCATCCTCCCCTATCTTTTCCAGACCCAACCCTCTTCCTCACAGCACGATGAACAGCCGCAGACCGCAATCTCGCCTTTCCGGTGAAAGTCAAAGTACTACAGCGACCATTAGCACCATCCCTACGCCGTCCTCTCGCCCCACCACACCCACGTTTTTACCCGTACCCACGTCTAGCATGTACGCCAGCGGACCCATCCCGGGGATCGGGTTGAAGCGTTCGATTGGGCCAGGTGTGGTTGCCAGAAGCCAGCAAAAACGTGGTTCGCTTGGATCTAGTAATACTGGTTCACCGACATCGTCTGAAAACGAAAGTCGCCCTCGTGAACGCCCTTTATCGTACAATAGCAAGCTGGAACGTCAGACGGTCAAGCCTCTTTCCCATTTTTCACTTCCAGATGCGAATGTGACGATCCGTGCTCCTTCGAGAATACCTTCATCCGCGGCCTCTGCATCGATCCTGACGCAGAGCAGGATCGGGAGACCGGCAGGCGTAATGAGTGGGCGTCGTAGCGTTGGCCTAGATCCCCCTCTTGAAGATGGCGGTGACTTCTTGGAACCTGGTGCTGACAAGAAGAATAGGATGCGGTCGGGGAGTACAACGTTTAGCCTTGGACGCTAAAACATAAGTATGCATGCCATGATTCGTTTCTGTTTCTACAGGGTTGATTATGCCCTCTGATACTTACACTGCTCCTGCGAACAGCATAGCCGTATTGCGATTGATACCATTTTAGTTTCTCTTTATCTTTGCACCTGGCCTCGAGGACCGATTTTAATGCGATCTTTCCTAACTCATCCGGATAAGTCACGGCTCCCTGCACCCAAGCACCCAACATTATGCCCTCCACGACTGTTTATGACCAATATTAGCTCCTTTGACAATGGAATTGACCATTGCCATTTTTTTGTGCTTAGTTGCTTCCTATCCGTTGTTCCCGGTAAAGCTATGGTAGTTCGTTGTTTTATATTCTGCAATAGTTGAGTTATTTTGTAACATAACGATCAGTGTGTTAGCGTTGCCGCGAGCTAGTAGTAGTGGGCCTTGAAGTTAGCGACTACATACTAGGTTTTGGCGGGCTATATTTGTCTATATTTACTTGGTCTTAATTGGTCAGCTTACACCCTCCTTCAGTTTATGTAAGTAGCAACCATGCGTTTGAACTTTGAACGGTCAATCAGTGAATGGACGCATCGACAAGTCCTTGTATTGCCGTGTGGTTTCCCGGGCTATACTTCGCCTTCATGAGATCGGTGCCGCTTCTCCCCTGCTGTTGTGCAGGCAGTGTATCGATGGTCGTGTTTCACAAGGAGACATGGTTGGATGTGAGTGACTCTCTCTTCTGCAGCTTGTCCAACATGATTGTCGTACAGGATTGCATGAGGGCCCCGACCACGATCTTCGCCCGTATAGCGAGGTGCGCTCTGTAAATGTCATACCCCTGTTGGGAGTGAATCCTTTTGTTGACGCTGGCAATCAGCAGAGCATTGATTTCACCGTGGATGCGGAACGGCTGCGTTCGAAGAAACTACTTACAGAACCCTGCCTTTCTTAGGGATGAATCGTCATTCGCTTGGACGATCTTTTCCGCAGACTCTGATCGTGTGCATCATTCTTCCCGGTTGCACGGCATTACGGTAGGTCGTTCGTCTGATGGCGTCGAAGGGTTGTTGAGGCATATCATCGCTGGTTACTGTGCCTATGCTGTGGACACAGACAGTCGTCTTGCGTGCAGTGACGTTCGGTGTGGTCTGTGTGGTCAATCGGCTGTGGTATCCGAGTCCTTTCTATTCAGCATTGTCCTACGACATGTCATTCGCTATCCGACTAACCGTCTCTCGTTGATTGTGCCTGCTGTAGGTCTTCTGTCATCCGGGGCCCCTGAGGCCTGAGGGTCGAGTGGCGCAATGCGTGCCGCCGACATAAACAAAGGAGGCCTCACGCACCCTCTGTCTTGTATGTTTTCGACAGCATGTCGTTCCGTACTGGTCGCTAACCGTTCTCCAGGAAGAAGGTGCGTAGTTTGACACAAGGCCATTTCTTTGCGTG
>JBBPOB010000532.1:0-15549 GCA_038091275.1 Tylopilus subfusipes | reverse complement strand
GAGCATTTCCATCTGAGACCCCACGCGCGCTTCGAACGGAGAACATTCTCACCTCTTCTTGGTGCCACCACCATACACGCGTGAGCTATCGAGCTTGTCGTGACCGTAGCTGACGAACAGATCGACGAGTTTCCGAGTGTGCATATCCGACTTTGTGGACCCTGGCACCATAGTAGAGATGGGCGCTGTACCCTTTCAGCAGATTAGCAGTGCGATCAGTCGCGGAGATCATGCAGGAGACTCGGAGATCACAGACCGTGACAGGCCAGAGCGAGTTTGATGCGGGTATAGGCATGACAGGAGGACTTTCTAATAGAAGTTGGTGAGCCAGAAAAATAAATAGTCTTATTTTACATCGTTCCAAACAAAATCCGAGGGGAGGAAGCATACGTGTCCTGGTTTTCCAATAAAAAAAATGGGTAGTATTCGAAGAAGATACTAGTTCAAGGCAGTCACCGCATTTATATCTAGTCGCTGAGCGACTCCTTTCCCGACCTTGTTTGTCCCTTTTGACGTCTTCCCCTTGAAGCCAAATCCCACCCCACCTGACATGGACCGTTCCTCCCCCTTCTTATCAGACTTGAAATACTCGTCGGCAGTCTTGCATATCCCTTCGAGAGTCGTGTATGGTCCATAGTAGCCGAGACCTCCCTTGGCCGGAGGAAGGCGGGATCTAGAGTCATCAAAGATAAGGTGGACCGACATTAGCGCGAATATTGGAGGTTGTAGGTTGATCGTATCCCCGGAGACGGTGGGTATCATGCTAGCGATTGCTTGGCCAATCGACGAATTCGAAGTCGACAGCAGTGATTTGGTAACGTGGAGACCTTCAATGATGTGTGAAATTCCCAACATAAGAGTGGGTGATACGATCGGGAATACGGTCTCTTTGTCTAACGTGCTGAGAGTTGTGTAGACATCACTGGCGGTGAGGGGAGGTCCTGCATCAGTGACCGTGAAGGCTTGGCCACCGATATCTGGGTTAGAGGATCCTTTTTCTAGTTCTATGAGTCGTTGCTCGTAGCAGAGGTGCGCGAGAGCACAATTCTCCACATAGATGAACGACTGTAAAATGTTCGGTATCCAAGTTGGGTTGTGCTTCCGCACGAGATAAGCCCCACAGACCATATCCCCTCCAGGACCAAACACGGCATTACCAGGACGGATGCAGCCAGTCCTGAGTGTGCGTGACTTCTTGGTGTGAGACTTATCGGCGGCGCGGACCGCCTTCTCTGCTAAAATTTTAGACACTGCGTAGTTGGAAAATTGGTGTTCCGGCTTGGGCACATTGGTATCGTCATCGTTGTACACTTGAACGAAGAACGCCGGTCGCATTTCCCAGGGCCACAGCCAAAAGCGAGAACAGCGTACGGAGACGGACGCTGACGAGGTATAGATGAGGGTATTGGCACCAATCTCTTTGCAGGCATTGATTACATTGATCGTGCCGTCGTGGTTCACCTTGAGCGAACGGAAGAGCAATGCGACATGACGCTCGTAGAAGCGGATGTTTGCGGCGATGTGAAATACTGTAACTTCAAGGTCTCCTTCTGCGTCTGGCCAAGGTATCTTGAAGGCTGCCAAAACAGCAGCCGCATCAGAAATGTCAACCTGAAAAAAGGCAACTTCCTGAGCAGCCCCAGTTCGCAAGTCTGGTCGGGTGGGAGGGCGAATGTCTAGAATCCTAATCTTTTTCGGGTCCTCCCCGCGCTCCAATAGTTGAAGGACGATCCAACCCCCTAGAAAGCCCGCCTGACAAGCGGATCAGTCATCGGAACAGAGGGGAGAAAATGATGCATACACCGCCGACAACGATATATCGCCGACCGGTCTTGGGAGGAAGGAAGTTCTTCATAACGACTGGATTATTCGACAAGCCCTCGGCAGCGGCACGCACCCTCTCAGGAGTGAGACGCGTGGGTGAGAATACGAGTTCCGCCTCGGGAGGAAGCTGTTTTAGTTTCCTGTCGTTGAGATAGCCATATAGAAAGACGAGGGAACCGAAGATAAACAAGGCGAACAGTGAGCTTAGCATCTTCCGAGGCCCGTACGCGACGAAAGGAGAGGGCGACTCAAAGGTGCGCACGGACACGTTGAGTACTGCAGGCTAATACGCGTCGTGGAAGATCTAGCAGCCCGTCGGAGGAAGTCGCGTCGGGGACCACACAGCCGCTGCACAGCTTCAAGTTGTAGGTTTCTCTTTCTGGGACTGACACGACAATAGTGAAGTCCTGGTATGATTTCCTTGTCTCCGCCTTAGCAGCCTGAGGGAGACATCATGCATCATTTTTGAGTCCTTGATCTGCCCTGAGCCTCTGCCAACTGCCACCTCTCCGAGTCGATGGTGTAACATATCACCCCGGTTGATGCTGGAGCCGCTATGTAAGGCCCACTGGCACACTAGTCACGTGCACGATAGTATATCACCGCCGCTCCTCGTAGAGATACGACAGTTGATCTTGTACCCGTACGTCGTAGTCGCCTACAGAGCTCGGTCCAGTTCTTTTGTGCCCGCTCGCCTCAGTGTTTACACCGTTGGCCACGGTTGGTTTCCACGCTACTAGGATACCAGACCGTGGTACTTACCTTCGTAGCCAAGGTAATATATAGTCCTTTTTGCCAGTGTCGCCAAACAGTCCTAGAAAGATAACATTGCATGGTGACACCACCAAACTGACAGCACTATCTACGGCTGTTCTTTAAGAAGGGCAAGGGTCGCGAAGGATGCGACGATTGGCGGACTCGAGCCACTCTTTCATTTTGGATAGAACACCATATGCGTAGAAAAGGGGCCATAAGGTTCGGTGCAAGAGACTACTGTCTTCCGGGAAGAAGGAACTCTCCCTCTGGAGAGCAACCCCCATCCACGAGGTAAACAGAGTGAGACCGGCTACAGCCTCGATATAGTGGGCAACAGGTATTTGGCTATGACTAGGAGGGTGAAGCTCGCGGACGTTCATACGGAACACGTTCTGTCAATCAAGTTAACTTCGCAAGGAGCGTGACATTGACTACCTACAGCCAAATACGATCCTGGAAGAAAGAACATTGCGAGATAGGATATCTGATGCACAAGCATAAGTTGACTACTGGACGAATAACAGAGCCAACACACCTGTTTCGTAGCAGCGGTGTCTATCAATGTTGTTTCTACCAACCCGTGCCTACCCTTGGTCTCTTTTATTTTCACGATCGCAACTACCTATCGAGAAGACGTTAGCGGCGCACAGAAGGGAAGAAACGTAATTATATTCGAACCAAACCAATAGCGTTGTCTACCCTGTCAAACATCATCTCCCTTTGTCGACCTAATCTCTCGATCTCAGATATGAGATTGTCCGCCTCAGTACGCATGAGTTTTTGAGAATCTTCACGCTCCGTTTGGGAAATCCGGGAGTCATTCATTGCTGGGTTAGGCATGTTTTTGACGAACTCCACCGACTGGCGGAAATCTTCAAGGAGCTGCTGGTAGTTCAGAAGATGCGCTTGTAGTTTATGCAATTCTTGCGTCAGTTCGATGTCGTTTGACTTAAGGACCTTGTGTTCCTAACAACGGTGTTCAGACACACACAAGGCTCGAAAGTGATGCAGCCTACAAGAACACTGATATACTGATACAAAACTTCAAGTGACTCGTCCCACTCGTACATTGCGTACCAGAGAATGGCAAGCAAAAGGAATGTTGGATCCTTGAATCTCTCGAAAATTTTTGACCAGTAGATACTAGCACCTGTCCGGTACGCGAGGCATTGCAGACGGTTCGCAGAGGTTCCTTGCAAGCTAGGGTGATAGGAAATAATCGTGCTCGTCGTGGTCCTGCGGACCATGTGGAGCGACAATAGATCCTGAAGTAGAATTTTATCGTCTTCTTGCATATTGGGATTAACCTCTGTTCGGACCAAACAAGAGGACATACTTGCCCGGGAGTGCGATCGCTGCTTGAGTATCGATAGTGTGCTTCTCGGCTGCAGGTGGTGAGTCATCCAAGGACGGGGGAAAGGTATAGACATACCCATATACGGTAGTGGTTCCTCCACCCCATGAGTCTGCGAGTCAGTTGAAGTCGAGGTCGGAGTCCATGGCCTGGCCCTCGTGATCGGCTGTTGTTTTTTCAACGTACGTATGAAGGGAATGATGACGGTGATATCTAGGAAGATGAGCAAAACGACAGAACACAGCTTTGCATCTACTCACGGTCCTCCAATTGTTTGGGGTCTTCTCGATACCTAGATGGGATCCAGTTGACGGACGACGCGAAGAAGAAAGGTTCTATATTGTATCTGACTAGACTAAGACTGCAGGCGTACTGTGCAATGTAAACAATTACACACCTTGCTCCTAGTATTTGAAGGAGAGGTAACGTCATGTCCTCGACAAAAATCGCTTGCACTCGGATATCCGAGGGTGGCTGAAGCCGCCTCAGTCCTTGAATGCGCACTAAGCATAAGCATGCCACTCACAGGTATCTGCATATGATCCCAGTACGCCCGCAATTCCACAGGATCATCTCTACGGATGGCGAGTGTTTCTATCCGCTTGTCAAATTTACCGTTGTCGAATACATCAAACTTGTATACGATGGACTGCTTTCGATCGCTGCATTTAGTCAACATCTGACTCCTGTTCACCTGTTCGGGCGTCCAGTTTCCGAACAGACTTTGAGGATATCTCTCCCACTCGGCGTCATCTAGTGGTCTTGCTGAAAGTGGCTGAACCTCGCAGGGATCGGTATTGATGTCCATCCAGGGCCATGGCGCCGACGGGGTTGCGTGGCGGTATCTGGTTGAAAAGCAGAAGAGTTAGTGCTAAGCATGTTGGCCACACGTTATCGGCTCTGGGAGCCTTTGAGCACTTACATTGGGACTGGGACCCTAGGGAAATCATAGGCAGTCCTCTGTAGTCGACTTCTATATTGTTGCCCAGTGGTAGTGGCACGGGCTAGGACGGGAGGCGTAGCACTCATGTATGTGGTGATGAGAGAACGCTGAACGTGCGCTTTTCGGTGACCCTGCTCGGTTCAATGTACCGCCTGGCTTGTGCGTGGCACCGGTTGAATTGCAATGTCTTGGCCTTTTGCCATGACAGGAAAAGACTGAATAACGTGTATGCTTACTTTAGAGCAAGTTTCCCCAGGCCCATCTAAAAGCCATTGATGGACTATGGCACAGCGAGGCACGAACGGAGCCAAAGTGCAAAGTCTTCGGACAAGCGACGTAAGCGAGCGGCGCTCCTTGTTTCCGCACCCCCACCTCGTCGCTCGTCCTCCCTGCAGCGCTCGTCCTTGCCCGTTTCAGCGCACGTACGCACCACACCCTGCCTCCATTTCCCATTCCGGCTCCTCGCAGCTCACGCCCTACCCGACAGGTCAGGCCCCGTCCCGGGCCGGAGAGCGCTCCGTGCTCTTGCTCATCTCTCTGTCGTCCTCCTCCCTCTCCTCTCTCGAGCGGATAGAGCGACGTCCAAAGAGCGAACCCAAAGGCTACCTTCTGGGCAAACAAAAAAGGAAGTGCCCGTCTAAGCGTCGCATAGAGCTACAATCAACCAATGGGAGGGCTTGCTCGGTTACGAAACAGCTATAAAACCCGCTGTCCGTTTCGACTGCTTTGCAGATTGGCATGAAAAGCGTGTGCCGCCGAGGCTGCAATACATTCTCCAACCGAGATCATGATAGCTGGAATGACCTAAAAACGGGTCGATTGCTTATTATGTAATGTATTACATAACCACAGGTGTACTACTACAAGTCATCCGTCATGCCAATACAATGCACTCCGAGTCTGTTTATAGCTACAGTGGTGTTCATCGATAGACTAGTTCATTTAGCGTTGCCACGAAGCGAACTGAAGAGAACTCGAAGCGGCCCTTTCAAATAGCTGTGCTTCGTTTTGTCCCGTATGACCAAGTGTACCTCAAAGTAAGCTCGAAGTTGGCAAAAAATGAGTTAGATGTCGAGATGTAGATAGCCGCAGTCTTGGATTGGTACAGTTAGCGACCAGTTCACCAGCACCATAGTTAGTCAACGCATTACATAAGTCATCGTCAATGCCCGACGACACACGATGGGTGACAGACGATCGAAAGATGATGGGCGCACAGGCCAGAGCGGTCGCTACGAGACTGCGCACACAAGCCGATCATCTTTGTACGCGCATGTGCTCTCGTGCTGCAAAAAAACGACGCTAAAGACCGAGAAGGACGATTGCAACAATGATGCACGGACGCCGATCGCGTGCGAATGTAGAGGTAGCACACGTTCACATTTTCACACGAACACGGGGGCCGCCTGGCGGAGGGACCTGAAGGCAACGCTGTGCAGAGTGGTTGACAATAATGGCATCAACGGGTTGAAGGTGGACAGGAACAGGACAAACGAGCGAGTGTTTGTACTTGTAAACGTGGGGGTGCTGGCGACGATGGGGACGAATGAGGGCGGAGATGTGTGTGATGTGCATGAGTGACTCGGAGGGCGAGCAGTGAGCATGCACGCGTGCGCGCACGGACCGGCAATGTTCTGTGTACACACGACGTGCTCACAAGCACGCGGAAACCGGTTCGCATTCGCGTTTGCACGTCAGTGACATAGCGGGGTGGAAGTGGGAGTGCTGAGGCGCTGGTCCTAATCATGTATTGGCGCGGTGCGGTGGTACACATTTGGTGCCAGGAAGCTGGTATATTGATCGGTTCCAGAGTCGTCAGAGACATGTCTTACAATAGGTGTCCCAAGGCCTGTGTCCCTACATAATGTAATTTATATAATCCCTGTAAACCAGAAGAATCCGAAAGCATAAAGTACCATCGATCTGACGGCAAAGCATCTACGACTGTTCTTCATCAGAAGGGCGTGTGCCACGAGGGAGGCGACGATTAGCAGATTCCAACCACCCTTTAATTCGACCACACGTGTAGAAAAGGGGCCACAGCGTACGGTGGAGAACACTACCGTTGCCTGGGTGGAAGGAACTATCCTTTTGGACGACGATAACCAACCACGAGGTAAGCAAAGTGAGACCGACTGCAGACCCAATATAGTAAGCAAGAGTCTGCTTGGTACGACTCTCGGGGTTGATTTCGCGGATGTTCATACTGAATACATTCTACCAAGAAGGTAAACTTTGCAACGGTGAGGGCATTGACCACCTACAGCTAGATATGTTGCTGGAAGGAAGAGCACTGCAAGATATGATATCTGATGCACGACTTCAGGTGAGTTCACTACTGAACGAATAACAAAGTCAGCACACCTGTTTCATAGCAGCGGAATCTTTCACTGTTGTTTCTGCCAACCCCTGCATAGCCTTGCTGTCTTGTATATTCACAGTCGCGACTGTCTATCCTGAAGACGTTAGCGGCGGACAAAATGAAACTTCATTATGTTCGAACCAGTTGAATAGCATTATTTAGCCTGTTGAACAGCATCTCCCTTTGTCGACCTAATCTCTCGATCTCAGATATGAGATTATCCGTCTCAGTATGCATGAGTTTTTCCGAGTGTTCACGCTCCGTTTTGGAAATCCCGGGGGTACCCATCGCTGGGTTAGGCGCGTCTTTTATGAATTCCACTGACCGGAGGAAATCTTGAAGGAGCTGCTCGTAGTGCAGGAGATGTGCTTGCAGTTTGTGCAACTCTTGCGTCAGTCCAATGTCGTTAAATTCAAGGACCTTGTGTTCCTGACAAAGATGTTCAAAGACATACGGGGCTCCAAAAATAATGCAACCTACAAGAGCATTGATATAGCGACACAGAACTTCAAATGACTCATCCCATGCGTACAGTGCGTACCAAAGAATGGCAAGTAAGAGGAATGTTGGGTCTTTGGATCGTTCGAAAATTTTTGACCAATAGACACTATCCCCTGTCCTGTGCGCGAGACACTGCAGACGCTTCGCAGAAGTACCTTGCAAGTAGGGGTGATAGGAAATAATCGTACTCGTCGTTGCCTTTCGGACCATATGGAGAGACAATAGATCCTGATGTAGAATTTTGTTGTCTTCATGTACATCGGGATTAGTATCTGTGCGAGCCAAACAAGAGAACGTACTTGCCTGGGAGAGAAAGCGCTGCTTGAGTATCGATAGTATGTTTTTCCGCTGCAGATGGTGCGAGTCATTCAAGCACAGGGAACTCGGTTGAAAAGGTGTAGACATACCCATATACGGCAATGGTTGCTCCACCACCCCACGTGTCTGCGAGTCAACCGAAGTCAAAGTTGGAGTCCTAAATGGTTCAGTCCTCATGATTGGTCGTTGAGTTGGTCCTTTCAGGGTACGTATGAATGGCAAGATGACAGTAATATCTACAAAGATAAACAAGATGACAGAACACAGCGTCGCATCTACTCACGGTCCTCCAGCGGTTTGGGGTCTTCCCGATACCTAGATGGGATCCAATTGACGGATGACGCGAAGAAGAAAGGTTCGATATTGTGTCTAGCTGGGAGTGAGACTGTAGCCACCCCGTGCAATATAAACAAATATCACACCTTGTTCCTAGTATTTGGAGGACCGGCAATGTCATATCCTTGACAAACAGTGCTTGCACTCGGATATTCGAAGGTGGCTGTCAGAGCCACCTCAGCATCTGAACACGCAATAAGCATACCACTCACAGAGATCCCCAGATGATGCCAATACGCTCGCTGATCCACGGAATCTTCTTTACGAATTGTGAGCGTTTCTACTCGCCTGTCGAATTTCCCATCGTCGAATACACCAAACTTGTATACGGTGGACAGTTCGGAATTGCTGCATTTAGTCAACATCTGACTCCTGTCCACCTGTTCGGAGGTCCAGTTTCTAAACAGACTTTGAGGATACTGGCCCCACGCGGAGTCGTCTGATAGACTTGGCGAAACGGGGTGAACCTCGCTGCGATCAATATCAAAGTCCATCCAGGGCCATGGCGCTGACGGTGCTGCGTGGCGGTAACTGTTTCAAAAGCAGAAGGGTTGGCACTGAGCATGCAGGCCGCACGTTCTCTGTCTGGGAATCTTTATTTAAGCACGTACATTGGCGCTGGGACCCTAGGGATATCATGGGTATTCCTCTGTAATCGACGTCGATATTGCTCTCCGCTAGTAGGGGGATGGGCTTGCACGGCAGTCGTGATGCTCATCAATGGGGTTATGGTTCAGATGAAAGAACGTTGGACGCGCGCTTCTCGACCTTGCTCGGTTTGGGGCCGCCCCACACGAGTCACCGCATCGGATGATGAAATACAACATCTGACCATGAGCCTGCTATTTCTATCAAGAGAGGAAAGCCGCAATAACAACGTACGCGCCGTGTGAAGCCGCATTGCATACATCAATCGAGTTGGCCTAGTCTGGTCACCATCCATGAGGCGGCGGATAGACGGTCTAGTGGAGTACATACTTTGTCTTTATGTAAGAGGCTGCGAGGATTTCACACGCGTTTATCCCAAGTATGGACCTAGGCAACGAGCGCAAGTACTACACTACTTTGACTTGCTATGCCCTCGTCATGAATTCCTCGTCAAGATGGTCGCGCATCGCTTTTGAGACCACTGGTCTAGATTTTGTATCCATCCAATGAGAACTCTGCCATGTACCGAGATCAATCGATCGGAGGCTGCTCTTGCCAGTCCGAGGACCGGTCTGACGGGAAGCCTGACTCGGAGAACTACTGCGCAGGATTTATGAGGATCCTTTCTTTTCGACTACTCTTTTGGGCAGACTCACATATACATAGAATCATGCGAGTGATAGAGGGCTGTTTACATATATAGTTGGTAATGTACTGAGGATACCGAACTAGTTAACAGCATTGTCTGTCTCCGATCTGTGCTCGTGATCATCGGCACCCCGAGCTAAAGAACTATTGCAGGGCATGTGTGGCGCGTTCGGTGGCCGTGAAGATCCATAGGCCGTTGAATTGATCCGTTAGTCCGTCGAGAATCTAATGGCGCTGGTTGCTGGTGGTGTCCAGTAAATACGAATGCATTCATGAATGCCATACATTCTTAGAGGTGGAACCAATTATCGGATAAGAGGGGCATGCTACACTGCTGGCATATATCCAAGGGTCATCCATATTCAATGTTCATCGGTGTTATCGAAATAATAGTCCTAAGGTCATGCAGCATTAAGGATCTAAATCGGTACATACTCCCTATGAGCTTCTTTCGCCATGACATATGACCCAAACACACTCACCGGTCGATTCTTGGTTGGCTCGTGCCATTTTTTAAGGGTGGGGAACATCAGCTCCAGCGGATAGAGCACGGGCCACAAGACTCGTCTCCAAACGCTACAGTTTTTCGGGTGGAAAGAGCTCTCTTCTTGAAGTGCTATCACCAACCATGAGGTGAGAACGGTGAATCCAATAGTGACCTCAACATAGCGTGTGAGGCTCCCTGAAGTAGGAGGGTTGATCTCCGTAACGTTCATGCTGAACACGTTCTGTTGAAGGGTGAGTCAAGTGGATGTCGGCCATGTTGACAACCTACCGCTAGGAAACTCGCCGGGAGGAAGATCATTGTGAGATAGGAAATCTGATGCAATTGAGTATACTGCATACGTGAAGGATAACAATCAAGCGCACCTGCTTCATAGCAGCGGAGTCAATCATCGTCGTCACTGCCAACTTCTGCATGGCTCTGCTATCCGCGATATTGACACTTGCAAACGCCTGGAGAAGGAGTTTGAGATATACGAAAAATAGGAGAGGGTCGTGAAATGCGAACCAAGTGGATGACGTTCTGAAGTCGGTCGGACAGCATGACCCTCTGGCCACCTAATCTATCAATCTCAGATATAAGATTGTTGGCCTCTTTCTTCAAGAGTTCCTTAGAGTCGTTACGTTCCTCCTGGCTCGCAAGGACGCTCATCGCTGGGTTGAGCGTATCTCTAACGAACTCGACAGATACCCGGAAGTCTCGAAGGAGCTGTTGATAGTACAAAAGATGTGCTTGCAACTTGTGCAACTCTCGTGTCAGTTTGATGTCGTTGTCCTTGAGGACGTTGGATTCCTGCATAGGCGTTAACAGGGGAAAAGGCCTGGGAAATGAAATTGCCTACCAGGGCATTGATATAACGATATAGCACCTCAAATGCTTCATCCCATGCATACAGGGCATACCAGAGAATCGCAAGGAAGAGAAAAGTTGGGTCCTTGGATTTGTGGAAAATTTTCGACCAGTAAACGCTGTCACCTGTCCTTTGCACGAGAGACTGAAGGCGCTTCGCCGAGGTTCGCTGTAACTCTGAGCTGGGATGATAAGAAATGATTGTACTCGTTGTTGAGGTGCGGTACATGTGGATGGCGAGCAGATCCTGGAGGAGAATCTTGTTGTCTTCGGATATTGGAGTTAGATAGCATGTGTTTTAAACCGCGAATGAAACCTACCGGGTAGAAGTAGCGGTGCCTGAGTATCAATGATTTGCCTCTCATCTATAGATGCAGGGTGAAAGACTGCGACAAGAACTTGACGGAGACCTACCCTTGTAGGGAAGCCGTTCTTCCGACGAATTAGATTGACCAAAGGAAAAATTTGCGGTTCTGAATGTTTTTGTTCGCGCAATTGGCTTTTGATTCTTCATCATACGAATGAATGGGAGGACGACAGTAATATCTACGCAATATGAGCGGGTTACGTGGGGTTAATCGCATCTACTTACGGTCCTCATCGTGTTTAGGGTCTTCTTCGTACCTCGACGGAATCCAATTTGCAGAGGACGCAAAGAAGAAAGGCTCGACATTGTATCTGGCTGAATTGAGACCGCTGCTACACTACACGCACGTGTTGATCACTCACTTAGTACCCAAGATTTGGAGAACTGGCACCGTCATGTTCTCGACAAACAATGCGCGCACTCGAATATTCGAAGGAGGTGGCTGTTATAATATTCTCAGCTCGCTTCAAAACCACGAAACAGAAATGTTGCTCACAGCGGTCTCCAGACGATTCCAGTATCCCCTCGGATTGTCCACATTGACGGTACGATCATCGTCGCTTCTGTCAAAAACCCCATCGTGAAATACATCCACCTTGTGCACGCTGCATGTCTCGTTATGGGTGCGCTTTAGTATACCGCACCTCTCGACTTGATCGTGCGTCCAGTTTCCGAACAGACTTTGCGGGTATAGACTCCATTCCGAGTCTTGACGGAGTCCACCTGGCGGAAGAGGATGGACTTCGCTGGGGTCAGCTTCGAAATCCATCCATGGCCACGGCGCTGATGGGGCAGCATGTCGGTATCTGCACGAGCGTCAATGAACATTTAGCTGGGCAGACTATCGTCGACGGCGCTACTCACATTGGCGCTGGGACTTTGGGAAGCTCGGAGACGTCCTTCTGTAGATCTTCTCTGTACTGTTCTCCGCTGGTGGGAGGGAGTTCAACGACGTCGATGACCGAATCACTCATCGTTGAGGTGGTAGGATGTGAAGAGAGTGCCAGACAAACAACCGCCCTACACCCACACACCAGCGCTCGCTTCCAGGTCGATTCCGTAATTGTGAAGAGAACATGCGTCTGGACTCCACGGCTGGTCGATGTCAAACGAGATAAGACTGCCAGGTCCCTTGACTCCCTTCATGCAGCTAATATTACCCAACAGCTGGTACATATGGCCAGCGTATCCACAGTCGCGTAGCGCGAGAACTACCAGTCCATTCAGTATTCTCCCTTCTAGGCGCATGTAGTACGATGACCTCTGCCACGAGTCGGGTGCGTGATGTCAAGAGCATTTCCTAGAGCCCGCTGATCTTGCGAATACAATCCAGTAACCTCCTTCATGTATGCAGCTGGCCTCATGGTTTTACGGCAACCTTCAGGGCCTCCCTACTATTCATCTTGTCCAACGCTTGTTGATACTCGCTAATTCTATACACATCTGTCCACATGAGCTCACGATCGTGCCCACGCTAAGAGCGATTACTCACCATGCCCTTGACGTTGATTTTACCACCGTCCAGGTAGGCCACGCAACGAGGGAAACAATGTGTTTGTGCAAATGATCCAATAATCTAGCAACGTGCTGAATTACACTTCCGAAACAACAGTCGCCTTACCTTTATCTCGTCACCGAATATCTTCGACGGCGGCCAGTGTACACGTGCATCATTCGAGTACATGCCGTAGACCAGGTGTGTCCCACCTCAGCGGACGTAGTTGATGGAGTCGTTGGCTACTTTCTCGTTGCCGGTGGCCTCCACCACAACGTCGAACCCATACGGGTTATCCGCTCGATTTTTTTCCCATTGCGCAGCGGGGTTACCCCTATCCAGCTCGATCTACTCGTCAGTTCCGTGTCCTGATGCCTTTGTTTGCGACGATCACCACTCTGGAAGCGCCGTTCAGCTTGAGTAGTTGCTCCTGCTCCGATAACGAGTCCATCGATACCGGCAGGGGGGCTGAGTTTATCCATGCCATGGATAGCACAAGCCGCAGGCTCGACCAAGGTTACTTCCTCGTCAGTGAGATTGTGTATCTTGTATACTTTCGTGGTTTCACTGAGGTCAACGTCGCAGCCGCGCGAGCGTCGACGTTACTGTAAAGCGGGCTACTCACAAGGCAACGTATTCAGCGAAACCGCCAGCCATCGTGACTCCTCGGCCATTGAAGGTCTCGCAGAGAAGGGACTGCCGACGTCGGCAATAAAAGCATTGCTCGCACTCAAAGTCGTAACTTGCGCTGTAAGTGACTTTTAAGTCACACCAGGGGAAATGGCGCACAGTGACTCCAGGATCAGCGACACAGTAGTCTCCCTCACGGAATTTTACGTTCTTACCAACAGCCGCAATCGTACCAATAACTTCGTGACTGGGTATCAGCTATACATAAAGCTCAGACCCAGTCTAGATCCATAGATACGCACAGAACGTACAGGGAACTTTGCGATGAATTCTCCTTCGTGCACATGAATATCAATTCCACAGATTGTTGGACATTGATAAAGATGGTATACAATCTACGGATGAAAAGGACATACCACAACATGTCACTGGTATGCACGATTAGCGGCGCAGATGGTCTCACATGCCCATGGCAACTAGCCAGCTCAGCTTTGAGCAAAATTTCGTTGTCTGAAATTATTGGAACGGGGACAGAACGAATATCAAACTGGCGTGGCTACATGATGACAGCCCGGTGAGAAAGTGCATACTGCTTGATAATACACTGCATTCGTCATGATAAGACTGGGGTTGTTATGGCCAAATGGGATTCACAGGAATGTTGACGAGAACGAGAACTTCAAAGAAATGGTGAGTCAAATGATGAACCACACGATGGCGGCCTGGGATGCCTTTCAGTGCCATGGTTGTTTTTGTTTTGTTTTTCCGGGCATGTCGAATTCGAAGTTTGAACCCGTTCGGTGGGTTCAAGTTGTAACAAGTTGAATGAATAAGCATCCAACGGAAGACCGGCCCGATACGCTTCCTCACAAACAAGTACCGCACGTCTGTTTCGCCAATTATTTAAACGGCTCGCAGTGCACATCACATCACAAACCAGGGATGCTGAGTCAAAGCGATCCATCGCTCAAAATCAGGGACTCTATAAATAAGAGTCTGTACATTGCTTTGCGCTGCGCAGTTACCCTCACCGGCCCTGCGGTACCGTAAACACCTAAACATCCTACCATTAGTACTCGCGGATCCTCCTTGTCTTTGTACGTCCTCTTCCGTTGAACGCGCGTGCTGATTAATCCTAACGTTGCCAAGGGTACTGGCACATTAGGCCTCCCTGGTCCAGACTCGAACGGCGCACGTATTCACACTGGAGGATGCGCAAAGAGTCCTCGACTGTTACAAAGAACATGGCTACAACGTGATTGATACTGCTCGCATATATGGTGGGGGGACGTCCGAAGAAATTGGATGACTCATAACCAACCCGTTTGTCGACTCATATATTCTAGTTTTGGGGCCAGATGGACCTCGGAAACTGTGTCGTCGATACAAAGTCTGTCTGCCCGCTCGTCCGCAGCCCATAGTATCGTCGTGCATGTTGCTGGCAGAGTATATCCCGGTCGTCACGGCGATTTCTCTGAAGAAGGTATCAGAGAATCTTTGAACAGGTCACTCACAGCGCTCAGAAAACATAAAATTCGTACATTGTACCTGCACAAGCCAGATCCAACGGTTCCGATCAAGACCACGTTGCAAGCCATCAATGATCTATACAACGAAGGTCATTTGTAAGCGTGTTCTACATACTGGATTGCTGTGTGCTTAGTTCGACCTAACTCCACAGCGAGCAATTCGGTCTGAGCAACTACCCTTCTTCGCAGGTGAGCTGGTACGTTGTTTCGAAGACCGTAGACAATGTACAGACATCTGAAACAGGTTGCCGAAATTGTGGAAATTGCAACTCATCATGGCTGGGTGAAACCTACCGTTTATGAGGGTGGATATAATGTTATCGAACGGACAGTGGAAGCAGAGTTCGTGCGTTCATCGCAATCAAGACGACTGATGCTTGAACAGAGCGATAGGCTATTGCCATGTTTACGGCACTTTGGAATCAAGTTTTATGCCTACTCACCACTAGCGTTCGTCTAGTAACCCTTTGTTTTCAGATGTGGG
>JBBPOB010000531.1:0-15555 GCA_038091275.1 Tylopilus subfusipes | reverse complement strand
ATGGCATAACAAGCCATTCATAGGAGCCATAGCACATCTGGAAAGACATTTTCCATTTGTCTCTGTTGGTTATGTGGATCAGATGGTATACATGCCAGAGATTGAGTTTGGTATATATCTTGGCATGACTAGGAGCATCTAGGAGGTTGGAGATGCATGGAAGGAGGTAGTGATCTTTCTTCCTGATTTTGTTAAGTCCTCTGAAGTTGACACAAAGGCAGAGTAAACCGTCCTTCTTGCAGACAAAAAAGACCAGAGTAGCATGAGCAGAGGAGAAGGGATGGATGAAACTGTTGGCAAGGTGCTCATCAAGGAATGTCTGGAGGGACTCAAGCTTGGAGATGGATAGGGAGTAGGTAGTACCTAAAGGGGGTGAAGTTTCTTTTTCTAGATTGATCTTCAGATTGTGCTTACAATGGGGAGCAAGTTGAAAGACCTTGCTTTTACTGAACATGTCTATGAAGTTGTGATACTCCAGAGGAATTCTGAAGAGGTTAATAGGTTTGGAGGTGGTAGAAGAGGAGTGGATATCATTCTCCTGAGGCCAGATCTGCAGGCTAAACTATACAGAGCCCTGGAGGTGACATGCCAATACAAAAGCAGGGGCACTAATGATCATGATGGGGGGAGCCTTGCAGTCAGAGAAACATAGTGATTCAGATGGTGCAGGGTCAACTGGAGGTGGTAAGACCTTGGGCTGCAGAGATGAGCTCAGAGTTGCTGGCATGGTCTGTTCAGGTGAATGGAATAAGATACTGCTCAAAGCCCAGTCAATCAACAGATTGAAGTGGGTAAGCCAGTTGTGTCCTAAAACAAGGGAACAGGAGCCATCCAATGGAGTGACATAAAATGTTGTTGGAGTGATATCACCAGTTTTGAAGCAGACAGAGAGGTTGATAGCTTGAGTAATGATGGAATTTGTAGTTCCATTGAAGAGCTGAAGCTGGAGTGGAGAGATGGAATAGGTTGAAAGATTGTTTTTATTTACAAAGGTGGTATCTATGAAACATTTGGAGGAGCCAGAGTCTACAAGTGCAGGAAAAGATGGGATGTCATATGAGAGTATTGAAATGGAGGGCATGAGGAACTTGGGATCTAAGAGAGCAGACACATTGAGACAGATCTTTTTGAGTGCATGGGTGGGTTCTGAAATGACCAGAACTCACTTAAGAGCTGATAGTCAACTTGGCACAAGGAGGACTAGGAATCAGTGATCAGACAAGAGAGTTATGGGAAAACTCCAAGTGAACAAGACTAGGGATGCCAGTCATTCACCTGGGCCTTTATATACTATTCTAAGATTTGTACATGTGTATGGTAGATCTAAGATATCCTGTGTCTTATCTACCATTGGAAATACATGTGTGTACAGCCCAGATAGCTGGATCATATTCTAGAGAACAAAGGGGAGTCATGGTGAGTCAGAATGTACATGAGGACAAACATGAGGAGTACATGAGGACAAGATAAGGACATGAGGCAGAGATAGTGTACAGAGATGAAATACATGAGGTATCCATGAGGCTGATAAGTATATGACTATCTATGACTCATTCTGGGTTGATCCTATATGAGGGATGATTCATTGTGAATCATTCTGAGTCATTTGATTAGGATTTGTGACTTGTTTCGAGTCATTTCCTAATTGTGGGAATGTTTGGCAGAGCATAGGAAAGTCAAACATATGGTTGGCAGGTTGAACTCAAGTTTGATGCTACCATATAAGGAAGGTAAGCAAAGTGTACGAAAAGTGAAGTAACTACTAAGAATTAGGAGAAACATAACAGGTTCAACACAACCTCCAGTCTGTGTGGAGTCTGGGAGATTGCAGACTATTTTTTCACCTCCAAAGAGGCCTCCAGTTTGGCTTTCAGAGCTGTGGTTGTGGTTGTGCAAGCCTTTGATATCCTGGAGGTAGACTTAGGACAATCTTTGGCTATGTGTCCTATGAGACCACAGAATATCCAGAGCTTGTTGTTGAAGTAGTACTTGCACTCATCAGTGGTGAGCTTGCTGTCTTTGCCAAGCTTCAACAAAAGGTCCAGTTTGGTGGTAGAGATGTTGGCTGCCTTTCCATCGAACTGCTTGAAGTCCTTGAAGGTGCCAGAGGACTGGTTGCTGGAATTGGATGCAGAGGTAGAGGGTTTGTCAGAGGAGGACTTGATGGTGGAGGGCTTGTTGAAGGGCTTCATTTACCTGCTAAGCTCTGACTTGCATTCCCAATAATGCACATTGATGGCTTGGGCAAGTTGGTGGAGTTTGGGAAGGGTCAGAGATTTTCCAACATGAGAGATCTCATTCTTGATACAATTGGGGAGGTCATTGTAAAAGTGGTGCCAGAGGGCACCTTCTCCATAACCCTAGACTTATGGAGTGATCCAGTTGAACTCCACTATGTATTTGTTGATGCATTGACCATCCTTCATAGAAAGATGGTCAAGCTGGTGCTCCACATCTCCAATGGGATCATGAGGTCTGAAGTTCATCTGAAGTTCCAGAACAAACTCTCTAAAATTGTCCATGTAGAACAGAGTGCTGGATTCTCCATTTGCAGAAGGTTAGGTTCAAACCATTTTAGGGCCATACCCTTTAGGTATGACTGCATAAAGGTGACTTGGTGCAGTCTGTATGAAAGGCTTTTGGGTGGTCCTGGAAATTGAGTTCACATTGCACTAGAAAGACCCAGAGTTTTTGGCTAATTGGTCCTGTCAAACTGGTCAGGCTTCTGGACTTTAGTGTGGGGGATAGATTTGGAGGTATGCTTGGAGGAGCAAGTGAGATCTTGGATTGCGCCTACCAGCTGGGTGAGTGTGTTATAGGGAATCTGCTTGTTGTCTGAATTGGAGGAGGATTCATCATAAAAGTTGTGGAAAATATCAGGGTCATCCGGATTGTCATTGGAGGGGAATTCTCTGGGGATGTCCAGGTCATCTGGATCATTTGGGTCATTCAGAGGAGCCCTAGCAGAGCAACTTGGGCAGTCACTTGCCTTGGATACTGCATTATCATTTACAATCTTTTGGATGCATGCACTTAAAGTTGAAGGACTTGGGTGGGGGGCACAATGTGGAGGCAGAGGTGGAGGTATGACATGCAGAGAAGCTTCAGAATTCATTGATGGGCTCAGTAACCTGGTGATTGCTTCTGAAAATGCTTAGAGGGTTAAAGATACAGTGACCTCAAAAACTATTGCAATATTTCACTATTATGGGGTATCCACTTTGTAGTGTTTGAGGGCATGGGAATCCTGCTTAGCAGTAGTAAGGTGGAATGTAGTGCACACCTGTGGCTCTGGATACATCCAATAATTATGTAATTTGGCTCACTTGTTCCTGAGATATGGCTATTTTAAAGTGATGAACTCATTACAACAGTTTTTGAGCTTTTGATCTGAAAAGTATGATCTAAGCCAAACCATAGGATATTTGGTTCTGTTTGATCATACAAACAAAGATATACATATAAACATGATGTCTGAGTTTGAAAAAGTTCACACACCTCTTTATTCCCAACCACTATCATCATGAGATCCCTCTCTTCTACTCAAAAGAATATCATCCTCTCTATGCTTGATGCTGGCCAATCTGCTCACTCCATTGCATCTACCACTGGTCTCAATGTCTCTACCATCTCCAGACTTCACTCTAAAGAATCTTCTGAGCTACAGAAGTTCAATGGAGGTCATTCATCCAAGCTCTCTCCTATCAACATTCATCATGCTATCCATTTGATCTCTTCTCAAAAGGCTGAAAATGCAGTCCAGGTCACCAAAGCCCTTAGCAACATCATCAACCAACCCCTCTCCCCAAGTACTGTTCACCTTCACTTGAAAAAGACTGGTATGAAGACAGTAGTCAAGTCCAAACACCCCCTTCTCTTTGCTAGATATTGCAAGGCCCATCTAGACTTTGCTTATGCTCACAAGGATTGGACTATAGATGACTGGAAGAAGGTAATGTGGTCTGATGAGACCAAGATCAATTGCCTGGGGTCAGATGGATGCAAATGGGTATGGAAAAAGGCAGATGAAGGAGAACTCTCAAGTTTGGTAGTGGTTCCTTGATGATGTGGGGCTGTATGACTTGGCAGTGAGTTGGCTGTGCTGCCAAGATTGATGGTAGGATGGATGGAGACCTTTACCTTCAAATTTTGAAGGATGAACTCCTGAATATCCTGAAGTATTATGGTTTCAATCCTTCTGACATCATTTTTCAGCAGGATAATGATCCCAAGCACATCTGCAGAAAGGTCAAGGAGTGGCTAGAGGAGCAGCATTTTAGGACTATGGTATGGCCTGCACAGTCTTCTGACCTAAATTCCCTTGAGCATCTCTGGGGTTATCTCAAAAGAAGGCTTGGAGAGGATGAGTTGTGGGAAAGGATTCAGGAGGGGATATCAGTTGAGGAGTGTCAGAAATTGATTGAGAGCATGCCTAGAAGGATTGAGGCAGTGGTTAAGGCAAAAGGAGGCTATACCAAATACTAATATACCTTGAATATTCAGAAGCTCAAAAACTGTTGCAATGAGGTCATCACTTTAAAATGGCCATATCTCAGGAACAAGTGGGCCAAATTACATAATTATTGGATGTATCAATAGCCACAGGTGTGTACTGCATTCTACCTGACTACTGCTAAGTGGGATTCCTACACCCTCAAACACTACAGAGTGGATACTCCATAATAGTAAAACATTGCAATGGTTTTTGAGGTCACTGTATAAGGGGACTTGGGCTTGAGTCTGTGAGCAAGTGGTATGGGTAGTATAAGTAGCCATGATTGACAAGTGATCTGACAAGTGTGAGTTTGAATATACTGTCAAGACCAGGTTAACTATGATGTACAACTCCAGAAACTTCCGAGTTATGCTAGATGGAAAGGACTTGGCTTCAACTTGTGTGTTACACCCTTGTCAGTCATGTCCTATTATTTTGGAGGGTCAGAGGTCAGAGGATAGGTCCTAGGTGCAAGACTCAACAATTAGTTGATCCAGCGAGAGGATGATGGAGAACAAAGAAGGACAAAGAAGGAGAGGAGTTAGACTTACTGTAGTTGATATTTGAACTGGAGAGTACAAGAAGTAATCTAGAAGTTTATATACTACAGAGGTGCATAGGATTGGTAACAGAGTTCATAGGTATTGATAAGGAAATCAGAATGGGAGACATGTAAACCAGAGCTGTGCTCCCAAGTGAGCACTGGCTTGGATGAAGGTACAGAGCAGAAACTAATACAAATGTGGAACAAGGAGATGTCATAATAAGAATGAAGAGGAAAGTGTATAAGGAGATAAAGTCTGGAGTGGAAGTGGTACTGGAATACTGGAGATTAATTCAGGATGTAATACTTGGCATAACTAAAGATTGGCTCAATGTGATTGGATGCAAAATGGGGATGACCAAGGTGAGTTGACATGTGCCACTGTCAGGGATGAGACATATGTTATACTTGTGTGGTGCAATCAGGCACATGGCATGCACAGTCAAAAGCAGGTTCAAAATACAGTCTGTCATTTTGTTAGCAAAGGATCTATGTGGTGTTGTTCATTCAGGAATATGATCTATAGAAATGCTAGAGAAATCTCTATGCTGATCAATTCCTTCAGGCCCAATCTGACTAATGAGCTGGTGATAAGACAACTATATCTACCAGATCAAATAATAGACAAGGCTATGCTATATTTAAAGAATAAGTAAGAAAACTTTAGTCAATTGGATCCCTGGTCATTTTTTCTTATCCAAAGTAATAGTACTTATAGGGATTAGGGTTGGCTTCAGTTCTAGCTAAGGGATCTAGTATAATCTATCTAATAAAAGCTAAGTTTTGTGCTAATCTATATTAACTAGCTGGCTTTCTGGCTTAATTTACCTAGAAAGGGGAAGATTATGTAAGCTGTTCTTGGCTTGCTATGAAAGGCTGCCAGATGCAGTAATATCTGACACTAAAGATAAAGCTCTATTTACTGCTATTATGGCATACAGATCTAGTTTATGATTCTTACTAGTTATTTCAATAATAGACTTGGCCTTGAGTTTGCTGACTAATTGGCTTAGTTGTATAAGTGTGGGAAATTCCCTTATAAGTCACTCAGTTCACACATAATAGAGTTTAGATGATAGACTCTTTATTGGTTGACTAGAGTGCTTGATTTGATTGCAAGGTCAGTAACAGATACTAGATATTCCTAGGCTAGATTTGTCTAGGTTACAGTTGCCTTTCTGCTGTAGTGGCTACCTAGTAACTATTGATTATGTAATCAGGGGTACCTTTCTGATGAAAGGCTGTGTTTTCCTAATCTAATAGTGGTTTTCTGCTTAAGTACTGGCTATCATATATGTAAGAGCTATGTAATTGCCCTTATCTGGACTTTTTGTTTGAGTCTGATATGAGGATTGACCATTTTAGGTATGTACCTGAGGTGGGGATCCTGACTCTTGCATGTAAATCTACCGTTCTTATATACTATTTAACATGTGGCTGTGATGGCTTCCAAAACAGTCTTCAGAGTTTGAGTCCAATTTTCTATTGGAGGGTTCTGTAGTCTATTATTAGATATGACTCATACTAACTCATGCAGGCTGTGCATGACTGTACTTCCATTCATGGTAACCAGGTTCTCACAGGCATTCAAGCACTTTGTCTAAATTAGCTAAATCTGGAAGATTGTGACTCATGAGAATTATGATTATGACTAATGCTGTGCCTGAGTGGCAATTTTGGCAGCACCCAAAGCAAGGCAATGCTCATGTGATTAAGCTGTACAGTTCTGAAGCTGTGCCAGATTTAGTAGTAATTATATCTATAGTTTGTAACTAACGTAGTAATGAAATCAATGATTAGAGATTCATTAATATCTCTTGAAGGACTAAGGCTAGTCCAATGAGACTTGGTAGTTGGGTAGACTTAATGGTAGTCTACTTGGCAAAAGAATGAGATAGATATTTGAGTAGTAGATAAAGTAAGAATTAAATGAAATATTCATGACTTAGCATGTTATTGATTGCATGCAGGTCAGCAGTCTGTTCAATTGAGATGGATTGCTTGCTAGAGTGACATGGGGCAGTATACATTACATGACATCAGAGTGGAGCTACCTTCCTAGTCATACATATATCTCATACTTTGTATGGCTCAGTGACAGAAATACACACTGCCTGAGAGGGGTGCACAACAACATTAAATCAAACTGGAACTGCTCATTGTCATAGATAGTATTGTCACACTAAACATGAAGGATGACAGTTGTTGGATGTTAGGCATGAGCAAAGACTTCATGTTTGCAACACAAGTGAATTGCTAACTGCCACCTGGCCAATAGTGTGAGTTGCCTGAAAGCAATGTTTCATGAAACCTTACCAAGGCATCATATGTGGACACCAATAAAAGAACATATTCAAGATTCAGGTGAACATGTACTGACTTTCATCCAGCATTCATTCTTCTGACTACAATATTGCATATGGTGGCTATGTTGATGAGGTCATCTGTCAGAAAGGTTGCTGCAGTGCAAGAAACCATCTTTTTGTCATCATCCCAATGGCCCAATGCCAGTTTCTGGGCCATGTGCCAGTAAGAATCAATAGACATACACTCATCACTGGTGTTGTTAGTAGAATCAAGCATACTTTTTTTGGTTGGCATTTCTTGCTTGTGATCTATGTCTAAATGTTCAGGATTGATCAACTGTAAGTACTCAGCATAATCACACCTTAGTAAAAATCCTGTGCTGCATGTATATTTCCTCTTGTGTGATGAAAGACCACTTATCACCTCTGACCAATGCATGAATCAACCTCCTAATGTTGTAGATTGCCTGCAGTGTAGCATGCCAGACTTCATCATTGCCAGAAGGTAGCAGTTTCAAGAATTGAATGGCAGCTGGGGCCCCATTTTGAATCTTGTCATATGATGATGAGTATGCTACACTATGTTGTGTGCAATGGTATACTGGTCCCAGATGCCTAGTATGGACAGGTTGTGCCATCCTAAAACCCCTTGCAGTTGTATAGTCATGGGATGAACAGAGGTTGGGTCTTTAAGAAACATTTGTTTGTAAATGAGCAGAAAGAATTGCACACACTCAGTAGTATTCAGGTTGGATAGAATAATAGCCCAATTGGCAAGCTGCTCATGCATTTCAGGAACATCCAAACTGGTCTTGAATGTTGTAGGTGTTATCTTTAACACCACATGGGGTGGGAAATGGTTTTTAATGGCTGTTCTGGCAGATGCTACTGTTATGTCAGCAATCTTTCCTGTTGATGCAACACAACATACAGAAAACAAAAGACATGCTGATGGGAGGAGGATGATGGGTGGTAAATCACAGTTGTGAAGGTGAATACAAGATTGTAGCCTTGTTATGGAAGAAGAAAAGTTTTTATGCTGAAAATTGGGGATGACCTGATCTGAGTTTGAGTGGATGGAGATCTGCAGAGTGATAGAAATCAATTGGGGATGTTGAGGTACCAGGAGGCCAAGAGGAAGTATAGTCAGCCAGATAAGACAACAACATTGTTCTTGCCTGCCAGCATGAACTGTACCATGGTACAACAAATTGAACATTATCTCTGTGTGATGCTCAAGACTGTTTCCACAGTCAAATCTAGAGGCTTTGTCACATTCAGGATTTTCCCAAGTCCATCTTCAGTACTCCAGTACCATTTCCACTTTGGACTTATATTTATTATATGCTTTTCTCTTCATTTCTGTTGTGACATTTCCTTGCTCTACATTTGTATTAGTCCCCACTCTGTATCTTCATTTGAGCCAGTGCTTGCTTAGGAGCACAGCTCCAGTTTACTTACAACGACTTCCAAAATTGAGTCAAGGTTTTGAGATTTTGAAGTGTTTGTTATATAACTCAGGGGAAAGAACAAATAGAGCCAAAGTGTAAGTAGGTGGTAGAAAGCACATGCTCCTGGCCATGTGTGAAAAAAAGATTGATGTAATTTGAATATGTATCCATGAAGATATAGTCAATTCAAATTAGCAAGTCATTGACTCAATTTTGTAACTATGTATCAAATCTACAGAATCACCCAATTCTAGTACTTTGTGTGACCTCCTTTGGCCCTGATCACTGCTTGGATCCTCCTAGGCATGCTTTCAATCAAATTCTGACACACCTCTGGATCTATATTGTTCCATACTTCTGCCACTCTTTCCCAAATCTCCCATACTCCTTTGGTATGTCTTGGATACTTGGCAAGCTCCTTTTTGATATGATGCAAGAGATGTTCAATGGGATTGAGATCTGGAGATTGTGGAGGCCAATCCAGGACTTTGATATCATTGTCTTCCATCCACTTCTTGGCCTTTTTGGAGGTGTGTTTGGGGTCATTGTCCTATTGAAAGGTAACATCCTCCAAAGCCAGATCTAGGAAGCAAGTTGTCCTCCAAAATGTCCACATATTGGTTTGCATCCATCCTCCCCTCAACCTCTGCAAGGTTCCCAACACCTTCCCAGCCCATACACCCCCATATCATGATATTTCCTCCTCCAAATTTCACTGTTCTCTGAACCTCTCTGTTAATAAGGCCCTCATCTGCCTGTTTCCATATCCATTCCCTTCCATCTGATCCTATCCTGTTGATTTTGGTCTCATCTGACCAAACAACCCTCTTCCAGTCCTCAATAGATCATTCCTGATGCTTCAGGGCAAAGGCTAAACACTTCTTCTTATTTCTTATAGCAAGAAGAGGCTTTTTCTTCTTTGTTACAGCCTTGAATGAATGTTTTTTAAGAACTCTTCTTACTGTTTGTAAGGAGACAGGACTGGGAATGATGGAATTGATGTGGTGGGTAGCCTGGACAGCATTGGCAGCCCTGCCTATAGTGATTTGAGTGATGATAGCATGCTGAGAAGTGGCTGAAAGCTTGGAGGGACAGCCAGAAAGAGGTCTAGGTCTATTGGGCAGAAGATCCCTGAGTACCCTAGAGACAGTAGGCTGGCTGACACCTAGTTTGGAGGCAATAGAACAACTAGAATGACCATTAGAAAGGATGTTTTCTTTTTTAAAAGAGGAAATGGGATGCATAGTGAATCTGAAAGATATGAGAGATGAAACCAGTGCTTAAATAGTGTCAGTTGAGGTGGTTACTATGATACAGTAACTATGGCAACCATCAGTCATGCTTCCATCAAGGGTTACATATGACAGCTGTCAAACTTTGACAGATGTGACAGGTAGTTACACAATTGAGTCAATGACATATTGAATTGAATTGACTATATCTCCATGGATACATATTCAAATTACATCAATCTTTTTTTCACACATGGCCAGGAGCATGTGCTTCCCACCACCTACTTACACTTTGGCTCTATTTGTTCTTTCCCCTGAGTTATATAACAAACACTTCAAAATCTCAAAACATTGACTCAATTTTGAAAGTCACTGTATGTATAGTATTGACAGTGGAACATGATGGAATATCATAGAAGGATTTATAATGATATGATGTTATACCAGAACATTGGCTGACTGATCCTGTATGATTTAATGTAATCATCATCATGTCATCATTATGTGATGTTCTAGACCTTTGGAATAGAATTCTGAAGTAGAATGATCTAGAATGATCACTTGATTCTCAACACTCCTTCTTATGATAAAGATTGTGAATATAAAATCATTTTAATACCTGAATGGAGAGTTTGGAATCTGTCAGGTGAGAGATTCTTGGTAAAGATATCAGCAAGTTGTTTTGCAGTTTCAATATAGAAGAGATTACTCTTTTCTATATTGTTAACACATTTCTAAATATAATGTTTAGGAAGTTCAATGTGTTTTGACCAAGCTTCAACTGCTGGATTTGTAGCCAAGAAAATAGCTTCTTGATTATCACAAAATAAAGGGATTTTTGGGATATCAAAGCCAATCTCTTTAAAAAGTGATTTTAATCAGAATATCTGTCTTGCCATTTCTGACATGGCTTTATACTCTGCTTTGGTTGATGACAGAAATAGTCTTCTGTTTCTGAGAGACCCAAGATATAGGTCCATTTGCAAGGAATATCATGAAATTAGTAGTGAATTTTTGTGTTTCAAGATTCATAGCCCAGTCAGAGTCATAAAATGTCAAAAATCCCAAATTAGATTTGCCACCAAACTTATGTGCCATGTTCTTGATAGAAGCCAAATATTGAACAATATATAAGGCACATTTGTAATGGTCTTCTGATGGGTTTGCAGAAAACTGCAACATTTTGATTATTGTAAAAGCTAAATCTGGTTGTGTTCCAGGCATAATGTAGAGTAATGAACCAATAACAGATTGATACCTTTGTTGTAGTTCAGAATTGGAATCAGTGTTGATCTTGGTTGGATTATAGCCAGTTGGTAAAGGTGTCTGAACTGTTTTTGCTTTTTCCATACCAAAACATTTGATGACTTTTTCAGCATAAGCAATTTGATCAAAAGTCAAAGTCCAGTTTCTGTAATCATGAGTGATGTGCATTCCAAGGTACTCTTTTGCTTTGCCTAAGTTATGACATTCCCAAATTTTCATAAATGCATTCTTCTTGGTTTTTAACAATTTTTTGTTATTACCAGTGAAGAGGGCATCATTAACATAGATGATTATAACCAAGGTGTTTTCTTCTGAAATCAAATAGTAAACTCCTGCATCAGAGGTACATCTGTTAAAACCAAGACTTAGCAAGGATTTGTGTAACTCTTTATTCCATTGAAGGGATGCTTGTTTAAGGTCATAAATGGCTCTTTTTAAGTGACAAACTTTTGATTCCTGACCTTTTTGGATGTAACCTTCAGGTTGTTCCATATGGATTTCTTCATCCATTTTTTCATATAAGAAAGCTGTTTTGACATTGATTGCTTCAATTGAAATGACCAAACTCACTTAAGAGCTGATAGTCTTGCTTGGCACAAGCAGGGTGAGGAATCAGTGCAGACAAGGAGAATGGGAAAACTCCAAAGTGAACAAGACTGGTGTCATTAGTCAGGGAAAGATGAATGGATGCTAGGGAACTCTTCAATCTTCCCTCTGGGCCCAATCTGACTATAAGCTGGTGATGGACAATGCACCTACCAGATCAAACAATAGCAAAGCTAAATGAGTGAGTGAAAAACTTAATCAATTGGATCCCCGGTCGTTCTTCCAATCTCAAATATGTCTATTCAGAGAATAGGGTTGGCTTCTTCCTAGCTTGTGGTGTTGGTGTTGCTAATGTTTGTCAGCAACAAGTGTGTGAATGAGGCTAAACAAGCTCTAACTAGCAAGGGTCTAAGCTTCTGTGCCCTTTTCTGCTTGAAGCGTGGGAGCTGTGGCTATGTGGGAAAGCTTAGAAATAAGGTTACCAGGTATAGTAATTTCTGAGATAGTCAGTTCCTAATGACTGGTAGTTGTTGATTAATGATAAACCTAGCAAGACTTAACTAGGGAAAATATCACGAGGCACTTTGTGTGAGAGTTAGTTACCAAATGTGGTGGGGAGAAGTGTGGGAAAATTCCCTTAAGGTTCACTCAGTTCACACTCAATAAGGTTTAGTCTGGAACCTCTTTATAGGGAAATTGGAGTGCTGATTGCACTAATGTGCATTAACAGTTACTAGATATTTCTAGATTAGATTTATCTAGGTTACAATTGCCTTTCTGCTGTAGTGGCTACCTAGTAAGTGTAGCTTATATAATCAGGTAAGTGTCTGATTAGTAAGCCTTCCTCTTTAGTACTAGCTTTCTGCTTTAGTGCTAGTCCAAAGATGGGAAATAGCATACACAAGGTTGGACTAGTATAAGTGTTAATTATCTAATCCTTGGTGAAGATCTAATCTCTGCTCTGAGGGGGGATCTTATCTTATCTTATCTGCGCATCAGCCCTCAATGCACAGGTTTAATGAGGCTGTGTATAACCTTGGACTTGAGATCTAAACCTTAGATTTAATCTGACTCTTTCTGGGCCAAGACAAATCTGGTCTAATTAAGGATCCATGGGAATGATATGCACTTATTTATCCAAGGCTGTATCTGAGTGGCAATTATGGCAGCACTCTAAGTAAGGTAGTGGTCATGTGCTTTAGTGGCTATACAGTCAGGTGACCTGAGAGCATGTGATTTGTGCCTACCACATAAATTATACTAGTCTAATTAGCGTTCATGATACTAATGGTCATTCTGGAGTGGTTCTCAGAGATTTGTGAATATCTCAGGAACAGATTATGGTGATCAAATGAAACTTGGAGGGAGGATAGCATATGGTATTAGCTATTTATAGCCAGAAGGGCTTGGTCATAGAATATGTACATGACTCAGCATGATATGATTTTTGTGCAGGTCAACGATCTATAATCCATGAATGTGCTGGCTGTTTTGTATTGTACTATATTCTGACTAAGATTGATAGAGAAATGAGATGGCATCTTTAAGGGGAATAATGTAAATGAAAACCCCTAATTGTGCCTAAGTCAAATTCCAAATGTGGAACACGAACCTTATTAAGGGATGAGAACACCATCTAATAAACTCATTCCCTAAAAGAACAGTTTCAGTTTCCCCATCACTACTCTTCATCTAAACAAACACCGTTATTGCTGATGAGCACAACTCCTAGCAATCAATAATGGTACTAAAATAGTAGATAGAACTATGCCTAAACAATTCCCTCAGTTCAAACACAAGTGCCAGAACAGCACCTTCATATTTGCCTACCTTGCCACTGCCACCACTGGCTATGCCATGGGGTATGAGCTAACTTGCCCACCACACACCAACACACTAGTGGCTATATATACGAGTGCTCAAAGCACTCCACTATTCATTGGACACCCTAGCCACATTATCACACACTGGGAGGACTGTGTAGATGTCGAGGTAGTACCCTCACCCCTCCATCATCCTCCTCAGACACTATCCTTTGTACTTTGCCTACCAATTGATTGGTACATGCTAAAATGCTACCAAGAGCTACGCCGCTCCATTTACCTAGCTTTTCACAAACCACCATGTCGAGTTCAAGAACTCGTTGACAGTAATCCTATTTATTTTTTGTATTGTGCTAAGCAAACCCCATCACCTGCTGTTTCTACTTTGTTATCACCCACTTACCAGTATCTATCTATCTCCCATCCCCCTTTCTTACCTTCCTCAACTGTACAATACTAGAAACATAGTACCAACTATAGCAATCATTGCAGCTGTTGAAAAGCAATACAAGCTGTCAGACTACATCACAACTATGTTACCACCACAGAACAAAATGGTCATACACCAGCATGCAAATCCTACTGCTGAAGACCTACTTCAGCATGAAGGACTATTTGATGAAATATTTGAGTTTCTACGAGCACAACTGTCCAGACATGGTGAAGCACTAGGAAATGACTTCTTATTTCCTGAGTACCATGCCTGTATCACTATCCAACTCACAGGCCATTATGCCAGCCACCCTATCATTCATTGGGATTGTCACTTCTGTCGAAGCATCTATAACTACGCACAACTTTTCAATCAAAGACTAAATAGTCTATGGCTAGAGATGCATCATCTAGACCCAGTGCGATTCCCAAATCAAGAACACAGTGAAGAAATGATTGACCCATTAAATTGCCCATTTCCTTGCTTAACTACCAATACTATATGTGAAGTCTTAACTGCACTGGCACGTTCTCAACCACATCCACAAGGTGATCCAACTCATACTGATGAGGATGTATCACAAGACAATGAATCATCTTGAAATAGTAGAATCAAGGGCAATTATTTTCCATTCCCTGCAGATGATCTGCACAAAAATCATATCGTGCTGAGTCATGTACATATTCTATGACCAAGCCCTTCTGGCTATAAATAGCTAATACCATATGCTATCCTTCCTCCAAGTTTCATTTGATCACCATAATCTGTTCCTGAGATATTCACAAATCTCTGAGAACCACTCCAGAATGACCATTAGTATCATGAACGCTAATTAGACTAGCATAATTTATGTAGTAGGCACAAATCACATGCTCTCAGGTCACCTGACTGTATAGCCACTAAAGCACATGACCACTACCTTACTTAGAGTGCTGCCATAATTGCCACTCAGATACAGCCTTGGATAAATAAGTGCATATCATTCCCATGAACCCTTAATTAGACCAGATTTGTCTTGGCCCAGAAAGAGTCAGATTAAATCTAAGGTTTAGATCTCAAGTCCAAGGTTATACACAGCCTCATTAAACCTGTGCATTGATGACCCTGAGCACTGCCCAGCATAGCCTACTGAGGCTATGCCTGTCAATGTTGACATGACAACCATTCCCATTATCAATGAATGGCATAATTAGCTTATGCATTGCCTCTGTGATTCCCATGCCTACACAGCCTCCTGTAAAATAGCATAAAAGGAGGGCTGATGCGCAGATAAGATAAGATAAGATCCCCCCTCAGAGCAGAGATTAGATCTTCACCAAGGATTAGATAATTAACACTTATACTAGTCCAACCTTGTGTATGCTATTTCCCATCTTTGGACTAGCACTAAAGCAGAAAGCTAGTACTAAAGAGGAAGGCTTACTAATCAGACACTTACCTGATTATATAAGCTACACTT
>JBBPOB010000530.1:2958-15561 GCA_038091275.1 Tylopilus subfusipes | reverse complement strand
ACCTCCACGTCGTGGGTCAGTTTCACACAATCGAGTGAGAACACACGTTTCCGCGATGTGACTTATGTCATGGACAGTGTATCGTGACTCTGGTTTCATGAAACGTTTCCGAAGACGATGGTACCGCCAGAACTGGAATATCAGTACCAAACCCGATATCCATTGTTTCTTGCACAAGCCATTTTGAAAAGGAGCACACGTGGAAAACAGCCCATCGATTGTAAGAGCCAGCCCAGCCGCATCAAGCCAAAGCTAGCGCTCGCCAAACCGTAACGGAGGCGTGCCGCCAACGAGTGGCATGAAATGGGTAAATATGGCGTGCGGGTTCATGTAATCGCACTCCATGCGGCTTCCTGTTCTCTCTAGTAACGCTGCTTGTATTTAACGGGCACTCCAATGGCTCGCGAATTCAGCTGGCTGTGTTATCAGTTGGTAGTTTGGAGCACAGGAAGATGGGCATCGTGGACTACTTCCTTATTATTATATAAAGATACTCGCACAGTTTCCGCTCAATACCCATTAATATACCGATTGAGACACTGGTCACACAGCTCCGAGTTCTGCTAGTCACCGGATTCACAAGTCTATTTATACTACAGTTTAGAGTGAGATGCTAGGATTGAAAACCTGAAACGGTACCTTCCATCAAGTTGAGTTCGAAGGCTTATATTCCGATCACCACGTTTGGATATTTTGCAGGTGGGAATCAGGAAAGGAGGGATGGGACCAAATGGTGGATAGGAATGGCAGCCACTGAGTACTGCGTTGGGGCTACGATCCGCAAGTCCGATACACTGCGCAAGCAGATATCTGTGACGACGTCGAGACGACGTGGTGACAGAACACAATCATTCAGGCTGAGATGACATCATCCACGTATGTGTTCAAGTCGATAAATGAAAGCTTGCGTGAGGCTGGACCGGAGAGTATTTGAATTTATTTTTCCTTTACATCGAGCTGCTGAATGCACTGCACGTACGTGCCGCTGTTCGTCTGGTTGTCCGAAGGAGATTAATTTCTGTCAGAGGTCCGAGCGTGCCATACCGAGTCGGGAGACCCATCGCTGTGCCCGCATTGAAACATTCAACCCTCGATGAGACATGAGAGTACTCTTGAAACTATAGGTGTCAACAATATTTCAATCTAGACATGAGTTTGCTGACCTTGGCACATACATTTTGCATGCTCATTGGTACAATCACAGCATAGTTGACAACCACGAAAGCTGCATAGTACCTGATGTCAGCTAGTCGGATCACAGAATCGTGGACGACGAGTAAACGAGCCCCCGGCGTATCTTAGGCTATGCAAAAGTCCGTTCGAACCCCGTCATCATTACTCTTGCACCTAAGCACAGTTGTCGCACCCACACCACTCGTTCTCGCATAGCATCTTGCGAAAGGCTGTGTCACGACCCCGAAGAGCGAGAACGAGAGGGAATAGGGAATAGCCTGTAAGTGGACGTCTATTACAGCTCCCAACGAGATGGAGTGGCGGAGGTTTCAAGTTCGAAGAATCTGCTGAACATACAGGAAGATGATTGGAGAATTTGGGAAAATACCTGAAGTTGTTCCATGTCATCCAGGGATGGTGGAACGGGTAAAGGCATGTATCATTGACATCGTCACTGGGCCGGTTCTAATTGAGTGGTTGCTGTTCGGGCCAGAGATGGGTCGACGGGGGGATCAAGCTTCGAGGCACATAAGCTGTGGGATTTATGTAAGTCAGGGCAATCGGAGTTGCTAACGCGACTTCGAATTCGAACACTCCTGACGTCCAGTGCACCTCGCTCACTATGTGACATGCCCTGCTTGTACTGGTCGACGGCGGCCAAATCAAATGTCGCGCAAGGCAGTGGAGGCTCAAGCTCAAGGTTAGGCTTGCCGATCAGTGTTGTATTTGATCACTAAGAAAAGTTATCAGAACAACCGATTGGACACAACGCACACTCCAGGGCGGGTGTCTACTGATGCTATTGCTGGTGCCTCTGGCTGAGGTTTTTTCCTTTCCTACATGCTCCTTGTATGTAGTACTTACACCATGTTTCCACCAGCTCCACAGGAGAAACGAAACATCGCACAAGTTGATGATCGACCTGTGAACACCGCGTACTTCCATAAGATACAGCAAGAAATACTGATTGGCTATGCGATCCACCGTTCCGTCTGTTGACCGAGACTCCCTGGACAAAATACGAGGAGTGAATTTTTCGGCTGAACACGAATTGAAGGAGTCCATCAACCTCAAACCTTGTTAAGACAGGGACGGCATGAAGTTAAAGAGATAAGGCTTCCGAATAATTAGCAAAGCGTTCTACATAGCAGCGACATCCGTAAAAAGTGTATCGATATCCCGCATTCAGTACCCAGTTCTGGCCCGACTTCTAACTGTGATACATTTAAAAGGAACAGAGACGTTCGAACGGTACGTTCATGTCTGGTCGCGTTGGCCATGACTTTGACAGCCACTCCCAGAGCGCCAGTTGAGCATACAGCGCACCCGCACGCAGGGTCTCTGTATCTCTCCCCTCCGATGAGGAGGAACGCCAGAGGTTGTATTTCGTTCAGTCACTCACAACTTCCAACTTTGCTTAGGCTCCTGGTACAGCACCAGCTATACACCCGCCTTCTTTCCGGGCGAGCCATCTCCTCTCCCATCACATTATCAGAAAAAGATGAAGTCCTTGATGTCGGTACTGGTGGAGGTAAGCCATTCCGCTCTCTCCAGATAGTCGCACCAATGACGCTGCATATAAAAAAAGGTGCATGGCTCTGTGACGCCTGCGCCGACCTTCCCGAATGCGTCCGAATCTACGGTATCGACATAGAACCGCGCCTTTTTCCTAGCTACACCTCCCTCTCCGCCAACGTCCACCTCTTCACCTGCTCCACGACAGACCTCCCGTCCTTTTGGATTCCGAATTCGCCCTCGTTCACCAACATCTCTCGATTGCGGCCTGTGATCAATGGATTCGTATGATCGAAGAGATGTATCGCGTGCTCGTGCCCGGTGGCTACGCACAGCTGATCGAGTTTGGTCCCGAATGGGTGTCTGGGCCCATTGAATACGGCACCGATCGTGTTGTTCTTTGATGAATTTTATGGGAGAGAGAGTATGGAACTTGGGCAAATGGGCTGACGACAACGGTGTTCAGGCAAGGGACGCAATGATCGGTGGATTCAAAGGGATGCGGGATTCTGTGATGTGGCGAATACCGTAGTGCAAGCCTGTTACGATAGGAAGCCCTTGTGAAGAAACCACGGACTTCAGTTTATGAGCGGACGCTTTGGGTTGGATTCTTGAGTTAGAGCATCTATTTATCAATCTGAGCTGACTAGCATTGTCAGGTATTGTCCGATCTCATTCCCGTACATCGTAAGACACAGTTTTACTAGAGCGAAAAATATGGAGGTGACTGGTGGAATAGGCAGCGCCGTAATGCAGAACATGCACGGTATCGATGCAGCTACGGTGCGAGAACTTGAACTACGTGACCATGCAAAGAAGAACGAAACAATGAAAAAGACAACACGAGACAGCGAAGTGAAGACAATGCACAGCTAGAAAAACACATGATACCACGTCACAGTATCTCCACCACTTCGGTGCGGATATCCCTGGCCAAGTTGATCCAGTTCTCGAGTCCTGGCACGACGATATCGTGCTCAGCAGCGACTCGCTTGAACTCTCCATTGGGTTGTTGTTGCAGTAGTAGCGCGTGGAATGGCTGTCGTAAACGAACGATCAGCCGTAAGGCCCGAGTGTAATCATCCATTCTGTCAACGGGTCTAGCATCCGACGCTGTGGAACCGGGCTCGGTCTCCAGACCAACATCGTTTTCGTCGTCGTCTGTTGTACTGCCCCAGGTAATACCGTCGAATGGATCGCGCAGATCGCGAATCCAGGGATGAACGAAGACGAACTTGCGTGGCTCGGTCCATGAGAGCCTGTCTGAAGTCTGGAAATCCACTTGGCCGATTCCTGCTACCCGAGCACGGTAGCTGTTCTCTTCGCCACTTCTAAAAGCTTGTAAGGTGAGCTTTTTCACAGCGAAGATGATGCATGGAAGGTGGAGTCGGCGGTTGAGGAAGCGGGCTGGATGCAAACGGGTGACCCGGTCATAGACTAGCATAGCAGGTGTCTGAGACAGCGGATTTCTCAACGCCGCAACGTGCACGTTCATTTCGGCTTCGTCGATAGAAGGCGAAGTTCCTGGGGGTCGACTGTACACCGCAAGGGTAGCAGGGAGGCAGCTGTTGTACGACGATGACTTGCCACTCCAGGCAAGCACCGTCACATCTCCCGAACGGGCCACGATCTCCTCCAGCAGATGTCCAAGCGCAGCGTCTCCTTCTCCGTAGTGTGGCCTAATGTCGCTCTTGAAAATGCCTATTAACGAGTATGCCACGTCTTCTTCTACTGTCGCTTTGCGTGTCGATGCCAGTCGTAGTTTTTCTCGGACACTGAGATCGTCGGGGTTGAAAGAGGTGATGGTTTCGCGAGCAATCCCGATGGCATTTGCGAGTTCCTGAATGATCTCGGGCGACTCCTTGTGGTTTGAGTGCGTATCACCGAGGTATGGTTTCCAATCGCGGGTGTAGAATCGGATCACTTTCGCTGCGAGAAGCTCTTGCGCGGTCCAGGCCCGCCTCATCCAGTTACTGTCCGTTAGGTCGCCGATGGCCGATGCAAAGCCAACGTCTGCGAGATGTACAAACGTGGCTGCGGAGGATTCGTACCATCTGTACATCATCGTGAGAGATTGGTTCAACACGGTGCTGATCGTCTTATCGATGCAACAGGTGTCACACCATGCCCATCGATATCCTTCCGTGCGGACCACCTCACAGAATCTACGCAACTTCTCATTGAGCGGCGACGAATCCAGATCCCAGACCGAGCCGGCCAGATTGACGTCCTGGAACAAGAGCTCCTTCTCCGCCCACACATGCGAAAGCGTCACGTATTGAAAGTATTTTCCCACTACGTGCTGGATGCGTTCTTCGTCTAACTCCTCCGTCAAAGAGGAAAGTAGTTTTTTGAACTCCAATTCTAGCTTGAATATACGCATTCGTTCTGGTCCGTCGCACAAACGACCACTCTTGATATCGATGAGAACAAGTGGACATATCTTGAATATTTCATAGACACTATCGGTGATAGCCATCTCGGACCGGGTGAGCGGGACATATTTTTTGCCTAATCCTGTGAACCCAAGTCATGATATTATCTTTGCGGTGGTAAGGGCATGCTCACGGCAGATGTCTTGATCAAGAGATCCCTCGATAAGGGAATACATGCGAGTGAATGCACTCATTGCTTCATCATACCGCTGAGAAGCATGTAGGGCGGCGTGTCTTCTCTCGTATCCCCATGGACTCAGAGGGTTTTCTTTAATTGCCTGTGTCGGTTGAAATCAGGATCGTCCAACACTGAGGAGAGTCAATCCATACGTCATCTGCATCCTTCAATGCGTCTTCCCACAACCCCAACGTACCGCGGGCTCTGCTTCGCTTCACAAGAAGACCCACAGGGTCCGATGGATTGAGGGACAATGCGGAAGAGCATTGCACAATCGCACCACTGAAATCGTTCGACTTCACTGCCACGTCGCCATCGCTTTCGCATGTCGTGAGACATTTTTGAACGAGATCTGACGTCAGAAATTTAATGGACACAATTCATATTGGTGGTTTCACAACTTACCCGGGTCCCAACCTGTAGTCACATCGCCCATCAACATTTCTTCTCCGAGGGTCTCGACTATCGTAGAAAGTGACTGGGAGACTTCAACGTGTCCCAAAATATTCATGGCCTTGTATAGATGTATCTGGATCGCCGCAGCAAGTTTCTCAAAATCCCATCCAAATATCTTCCCAACGGAGTTAGCGCGATTGAGCAGGTACTAGAAAGATTTCGGCTTACGAGTGAGATAACCACTAAGTAAGAGCCTTGCCGGAATGGAATTGCTTCTTGAGCGCGCTTGAACAATTTTATCGCCTGTTTGTGGTCCCCTCCCCTCATCGACATGGTTCCAAGAAGTAGGAGCATTTGAGCCTGTACCACGCCTCATTGGCCTTGCTTGGATATACATATCTCATCGTGCACGTACCCGGACAGCGAGATATTGGGACTTATCATCCACTACCTCGATCAAGTCATCTACACGCAAAATGGCATCGTCATGCTTTCCGCATTCGAACAAGACGATTGCCTGAATAAAAAAGGTTTGGCACGAACAGCGACGAGGAAGAGAGATGCGTACTTTGATCAACAAGAGGAAATTGTTTTCATTTGGACGAGAGACACTGAACGCAAGGTCCATCACACGGAGGGTTGCCTCGTGCTCTCCATTGCGGGCGTAAGCGACTGCGTTTGCGACATAACCAATAACAGATCGCTGAGTCTTGATAGACTGTGCGATAGTTAACCTGACATAGGCAAATACAAGAACAAAAGGTACATTTTTAGCGTCATTGATGGCCATGTGCCACCGTTTCAAACGGGCCAGTACAAGGGCACGTTGCGCGAGTGCATGTGCATGGTGAAAAGGATCAGAGGAATGCACGATTTCTTCTGTCAGAATTGTTTCAACGTGGAGCAGGTCGCCTTGTGTCCACATCCTGAATGCCGCATCACTAACATGCATGAAGGGAAGCTGTGACTGTTATAGAGAAAGAGAGGGTAAGGAAAAGGGAGCAATGATTGTTGAACACTCACGATGAGAGGAGACCGGTCAGATTCGTCAGGATTGCCAAGTTAATCACTTACATTGACTGTCAAATATGAGACCGGAAGGGTGTCTTGAAGGTTCCGAAAGATTATTTTCCCGTTAGACTCCCCGGTCGCAATGTAGTTGTCATTTGGGGAAAGTGCAGTGGACCATATTATGCTTGTATGCTTGAGAGCGGTTCCGATTTGCTGGTTAGTAGAGATGTCCCAAAAAGATAGTGAATCGAAAATGGTGACCACAGCAAATTTTTGGTTGTGTGATAGAATGACAGAATTCCATCTGACTGGAGGTTCATGATCACAAACAGTCCAAGTACCGAGCGAGGATCCTGAGAACGTGTCGAAACGCTTGACTTCCCTGCCTGAGATAGCAAAGAGTTGACGACCATCTGCTGACCAGGCAAGCGACCACGGTATGAATTGGTCACTGAGTGGGATATCCAAGAGTCGCTGGCCATTTTCGCTATCGTGGATGCGGATCGGCGTCTCTACCTCGGAGGGCTGTGACCCGTCGGCAGTAGCCGCCACGGTGGCGATGCAGTCACCAGTTGGGGAGAAACGCACAGCTGACACATAACCGTCGTGCTCGAGTGGCCCGACGAGGGGCTCTCCCGTTATTATGCTCCAGATGAACATGCGCTTGTCGGTCGAGCCCGTCGCGAATTTGGTCGAGTCGGGAGAAATGTCGACAGAGAGTACTATGTTGCTGTGACCTTTGATGTCGAGGACCTCTTTGTGGCTCTGTGCATCCCACACCCTCACATTTCTTGGACTTGCGTCCCCCAGTCCACAGACCAACCATTTTTGATTCGGAGACAGCGCAGCCGCGATGATCGATGCTTCTTCCACTGGACTCGGTTTGCCCACCTCGTGTCCATCATCCACTTGCCACCACCGAAGCACCCCCTGCTCACCGCCGCTCAACACCTGCTTGCCATCCTCGGCGAACAAGACCGTGTTGATCATATGTTCAGTGTTGATCTCAATTACTTTCGAACCATCGTCTGAAAGTCGACGGGCGGTCATTACAAGCATTTCCCAACCACTCACACGTACCTCTATCCACCGACTGCATGTCGTCTACAAGCCCACACGCAGAGATAGAAAATTCGGTGGGTGCAAAAGTGAAGGAGTACGGATTCTCCACAGCATGTAAAACTTTTTGTCTTATCGATAACAATCTTACACAGGTCCCCTGGGCCCTTGTGCCTGGTGTGTGGCATCTCCGATATTCCTGACATCCCTCGACCCTCCAGAGTCTCCTGCTGGCGTAGTCACAGAAGAATGCATAACAAAAGGTCCAGTCTCGAAGGATAAGAGGTGGAAACACGGCATGAATCGGCGAGTGGTGTAGGGACTACCAGACAGGAATCGGCAGCAGCACGGACGGGTTTGTATGCCAGGAATCCTGTAAGTCCCGAATATAGACAAATTTAGACAACTCTCATGGTACGCTGCAACACTTTGTATATGATTCCATAACATGAGGGAGTACTGAAGATGCGATGATTGGCCTGGGAGACGAATATATAACCTTTCTTGTAAACACGTTCCTTGGTCTCGCAAAGGGTCAAGTTGCGACATTTGACCTTTTCTACGCTCACCTTTGCGAGAGACCTGTCCCCGTCCGCCGCTGGAAGCGCTTTCCGATACTCGTTCAGTCTTCCCCCAGTCAGCTTTGGGTTTGAGAAGTGTAAACACCAACTCGTATACCATGTTCGCTTCAGTATCAATTACCTCCGACGCACGTGCCTGTGGGACGTACATGGTCACCTAATCAACCCCTTCGGGTCGGATCCTAACCCATCCTTGGTCAGTGACCTACCATCACGCACCCCGGCTTTTGGCTCTCACGCGCTTACAACCGTTATTCCAACTCCAGTCCAAGGCAGTGAAAGACTTCGCAAGGTTGATGAGACAGGCAAATGGCAACAGCGCTAGCTCTACATTGTGAGCATGAGCATGTCTTTGTCTTCTAGGCCACGTGTGACGTGTTAGGCTCTGGTGAGCTTGTAATAAATTATTTCACTGACCAACACGAGACGCTCTATTTTGTCTGTCGGCGACTGCGGATCTAGAAGAACTGGGTATCAGGAGTAATTTCTGATCGTTTGGAAGGGGTAGCCTACCGAGGAGAAGTTTCGTTTTGGAGTATAAAATTTATCAACACACCCAAATGCATGAGACCTTTCAAGTTTGTTGCAGCTGTAATAGCTGGTTTACAATAATTCCTCGACAATTGGTTATGACAGCACCCAGTGAGTCCCCAGATAGGCGAAGGATGAAGCCAATGACACAAAGAGGTATACTCAAGCTGTGGAGCTGGCCAACAATCGTCAATGCCAACTCGCGAGACATCTTACCCTGGAAGCCACCATCTCGCTCAACGGAGTGGCTGTTCCAGAAGCAGGCCAAAGCTACCCACTGTTGACAGTCTTATCTCCTCTACCATATATTTCAGTCGACGAGCATCACATGGCCGAAACCCGAGAAAGCGAGTACGAACGAATCCAGCTGGAACCTCAACGCTGCCCTTTCCCGTCCTCCTATACCAAACAGTTCTGCATCCTCCGAACTCGGCTATACCGTAGGTGCCACCTTCCCATCGATGATAGTGTCATTGGCCTGTAAACATGACCAAGGGAGGAGAATAGACTGAGACTATAAGGGCGTCGCTGAGCGCAGCGTTGTAGCAACTTCAGATCGAGAATACGGAATCTTGAGAAACGATGCCATCGAACTGTTATTGACCGAAAACCCAATCGACAAGACACATGGACAAAGGCAGACACGGGTTCGAAGGAAATGCGCCACGCACCACTATCGTTGCAAAGATAATGATCCGGACGTATGTATGCAGGGCGGCTACACCTGGCTCGTGTCGCAGATATTGAATTCGAGTTCAGTGTGGTCAGAGGACCGTTGGAGCAGTTGCTCATTCAGAAACGCGAGCGTGGCCAGGTTATCTGAACAGCCAGTTCATCGACTAGATGGAATGAGGTGACAAGGCAGAAAATGAAGAGGAACCTGATGGCGCTGGCGATGACGACGAGGAGTTCTTGTACTGGCACCTTGGGTGTATCACGACGAACCCAGTTGTGTTGGAAGCAATGGAGGGATGCATCGACCTTTCACTATACTGGACACAATCAGGCAGTGTGGTTCTGGCGAGCTTCATGGTAGTCTGGAGCTAAGAAACGTGGCGACTCCGGTAAGAAACATTATAGCTATCGCGAACATCATGTGAGTGACTGGGGTAATAGATACTAGTAGCGATAGAATGCAAATTGTGCGGAGACACGAAGCAACCACGGTTTGAGCACTATGGCATGATTCAGCAGAAACGAGCGCGACAGTGAAAGACAACACGAGACAGTGAAAGCAAAGACGACAAACATCCAGACAAACATGCTGCGTCACAATATCTCCACGACTTCCATGCGGATGTCCCTAGCCAAGTTGATCGAGCGGTCGATACCTTGGACGACGATATCATGCTCAGAGGCAACCCTTCTAAACTCTCCGCTGGATTGTTGCTGCAGCAACAGCCCATGGAAAGGCTGTTGTAGACGGACGACCAGCCGCAAGGCCCGGGTGTGATCGTCCACCCTCGAAGAGGGTATGGCGTGCGATGGCGAAGTCGGCGCGGAACCACTGGCAGGCTCGGTCTGCGTATCAGAGTCGTACTCGTCATCATCTTCTGTACTTCCCCAAGTGAAACTGTCAAGCGGATCACAGAGATCGCGGATCCATGGGTGTACGAAGATGAGCCGGCGAGGTTCCGTCAGTGAGAGCCTCTCTGACGTCTGGAAATCCACGTGGCCAATTCCTGATACACGGGCATGGTAGCAGGTCTCTTCATCACTTCCAGAACCATGTAGACCGAGCCTCTTGACTGCGAAGATGATGCATGGAAGGTAGAGTCGGCGATTGGCAAACCGGGCAGGAGGTAAACGGGTGACCCGATCGTAGACTAGTCCAGCATGCGTCCGAGATAGTGAATTTCTTAACGCTGCAACTTGCGTGTCCATTTCAGCTTCGCCAATGGCTGTCAAGGTCCCTGGCGGTCGACTATACGCCGCGAGAGTGGCAGGGAGGCAGCTGTTATAGGACGACGATATGCCACTCCATGCAAGCACCGTGACGTCTCCCGAACGAGCGACAATTTCCTCTAGCAGGTGTCCGAGCGCGGCCTCTCCTTCTCCGTAGCGTGGTACAATGTCGCTCTTGAAGATGCCGATCAACGAGTATGCTACGTCTTCTTCAAGTTTCGCATTGCGTCTTGACGCGAGTCGTAGTTTCTCTCGGACAGTGAGATCGTCAGGGTTGAATGTGATAATGGTTTCGCGAGCGATCCTGATAGCATCCGCAAGTTCCCCCATGATCTCTGGCGACTCCTTGTGGTTGAAACGTGTATCATCGAGGTATGGCTTCCAATCACGGGTGTAGAATCGGATGACTCGTGCAGCGAGAAGCTCTTGTGCCGTCCATGCCCGTGTCATCCAGACACTGCCTGTGAGATCCCCAAGGACCGATGGAGATCCTACACCTCCTAGATGCACAAATGTGGCGGCAGAGGCTTTGTACCACCTGTACATCATCGTGAGTGACTGGTTCAATACGGTGCTGATCGTCTTATCGATGCAACAGGTGTCACTCCATGCCCATCGATATCCTTCCTTGCCGACTACCTCGCAGAAATTGCGCAGCTTCTCGTTGAGGGGGGATGAATCGAGTTTCCAGACCGAGCCGGCCAGATTGACATCCTGGAACAAAGGCTCCTCCCCTTCCCATGCGTGCGAGAGCGTCACATATTGGAAATATTTCCCCACTGTTTGTTGAATGTGTTCTTCGTCTAACTCCTCCGTCAAAGAGGAGAGTAATTCTTTGAACTCCACTTCTAACTTGAATATACGCATTTGCTCCGGCCCATCACACAGACGACCACTCTTGACGTCGATGAGAACAAGTGGACATATCTTGAATATGCCATGAACGCTAGTTGTGATGGCCGACTCAGAACGGGTGGGCGAGACGTATTTCCTGCCTAGTTCTGTGAAATCAAGTCACGATATCATCTTTATGTTGGCAAGGGGATACTGACGACGGATGTCTTGATCAAGAGATGCCTCAATGAGGGAGTACATGCGAGTGAATGCACCGATTGCTTCATCGTAGCGCTGCAAAGCATGAAGCGCCGCATGTCTTCTCTCGTATACCCAGGGACTCATTGGGTCTACCTTGATTGCCTGCATCGGTTGAAATCAGGATCGTCCAACACGAAGGAGAGTCAAAACATACGTCATCTGCATCCTTCAATGCGTCTTCCCACAAACCAAACATCCCACGGGCTCTGCTTCGCTTCACAAAAAGACTCACGGGGTTGGACGGATTCAGGGACAATGCGGTAGAGTATTGCAAGATTGCAGCATTGAAATCCTTCGACACCACCGCTACATCACCATTGCATTCGCAAGCCGTGAGACATTTTTGAACGAGATCTGACGTCAGAAATTCAACGCATGCAAATCTGGATTGCTCGTGACACAACATACCCGGCTCCCAACCTGTAGTCTCGTCGCCCATCCATATTTCCTTACCGAGGGATTCGACCATGGGGGACAGTGACTGGGCCACTTTAGCATGTCCCGCAACACTCATGGCTTTGTAGAGTTGTATCTGAAGCGCCGCAGCGAGTTTCTCAAAATCCCATCCAAATATCTTTGAAAGAGTTAGGACGATGAAGAGTCATTCGGAGTATTTCAACTTACAAGTGAGATGATGACCAAAGAAGGACCCTGTCGAAATGGGATGGCTTCTTGCGCACGTTTGAACAATTCTATCGCACGTTTGTACTCCCCTGCCCTCATC
>JBBPOB010000529.1:0-12400 GCA_038091275.1 Tylopilus subfusipes | reverse complement strand
GAATACCTCAGAACAATTGTCAAGCCAAGTTAAATTGCCATGGATCCAGTCAAGCTAGATGGCTCACCTTCTGGCCCACCCCTGCAATGGTGAAGGAGATTCACTCATTTCTTGGATTCACCAACTTCTACCACCAATTCATTCCCAGCTATTCTGATGTTGCCCACCCACTTATTGACTTGATGAAGAAGACTGTCTAGTGGAAATGGAGTCCCCTCTGACAATCTGCCTTTGACCACATGAAACAACTTTTCCTCTTCAAACCAGTCCTTCCATTATCTATTTATTAGTAGTAATGTTATGATAACAAGTCAATATAGACTCAATGATACTACTCTAGACCTAGCAGCTTTATAGATTATGTATCTTTCCAAGTGGTCATTCATACTTTCTTGCATGAATATTTGCTTTCCTACATGACATCTTTCATATATTCTATAGGGCCACTTATGTTATGCACTTTACAGCACCTGCTTAACTATTCTGTTGTTAAAAAAGTCTAGGGTATGCTTTCAATTGTAAACTCATCATTATATGTACTCCATGATGAATAAACCATTTCTCTTTTAATTACTATTTATTTGATTGTCTCTGAGCTCATTATCATTATCATTTAACATCCAATATCTTCTGCTCATACCCAGTCTTCATTTGTAACCAGATTTACCATACTTAATCTCTTCCATTTCTTCTTCACTTTGAACTTAACTGGACTTTTGGTTCATACTAGAAAACATCTTGATCACCCTTTCTCAACCAACCTATATAACCTATAATAGAACTTCTTGGGTCAAGTTTTACATTTACACCATCTTTTCATTTTACCTTTAGGTCAACATTATCCAAATTATCATTACTATAGCAAGAAAGAGAAGGATTAGACAAAGTGGGATTAGACAAAGGATTAGAATCAGCAATGATGGAAGTTATAGTTAAAGAATATACATGAGCACAAAAAAGAGACAATCAAGAACATAGTGAGATGGAAAAAAAAATAAGAAGAGTATAAAGCTAAGCACAAGGACATGTGTGTCCACAATGAGGACAATGTGTAGCAGGACATAAATTTGGCTTGAAAAAATGCTCTCTCCTCACAGTAGAAGCATCAGTAAAGGAGATGAGATACTTAACAATGGTCAAGTTTGTAAACTCCTTGCTCCAACCACCCCACTTACAAATCAAATGAATTGGCCATCACCACTCCAAGTGCAAGTATTGACATCCTTCCTGATGAAATGAATGAGTGCCATATGGATCAGGATTTATCTGAATGTCACAGAAATTTAAGTGGAAAAGCTCTAAAAATTCTGCAGCAGTCTGAAGCATATTAAATTTGAGTATCAAAAAAAATCAAACAAATCACCTACCAAAGGTTTTTCCACATGTAAACAACCATGTGTTATACAATGGAAAATATATCCAGAGTTGATATCTGAGTGTTTTACCCACTTTGCATATGCCCAAACAGGACACAAATGGGTCTCTTTCTCATAGAGGATAGAGAATAAATGGTTCAATTCCTCAAAAAATATCTTAGAATTACAATATAATCAAGTAAATCAATACAAACTCACCACCATACTGATGTGTTTTGCAAAATGGCAAAGTAAGTACCATATGTGGTTGCTCACCAGGCAGGTGATCATGCTGAATATGATAAGATTGAATATTCAGTACCTCATCCACCCGTAAATGGCAAATGAATGCCAGAGTGTATACAGAATGGAGAAGAAGACCTGTCTGTACAATACCACCAGACTGGTCACTGCCTTGATTGAACTGGTAAAGCCAGTATAAAACATCCTTAAAAAGCAAGAGAAATATAATAATGGATTTTAACAAGAGAGAATAGAAGAAAAGGAAACATACAGGTGTGATGGCCCGAGCACTACAGGAATCCTCTCCTGCTTGAGCCTAAGCAATACCATAGGGTTAATAAAGTATATATAAGAAGGTGAACCCACATACCTTGCACCTTCTAAGACTACACATGTAGTTACTCACTTGAGGTGAAATAGAGGGATTCCCTACACACTGGCCATGGTTACCTGTTTGCCAAGGGGTGGAACCAAGGCCACAACATCTACCAAAGCCATATGTTGCAGCAGCCCTCATTTTCTAAGCATTTGCAAAGCTACACCTGATTTGGGTGGGTGATTTATAACCACCACCCAATGCTAATACATCAGCTCTACAAGATAAGAGTAAGCTCAACAATATGGTTAGAAGTAATTATGACCTACGCATCCATAATCCAGGCAGATATAAATAAGGGTGCATCTGGAGTGGGCTCAGCAGAGAAGAACTCCACACCTGGCTGTATAAGCCCATTCTGTACCAGAAAAGTCTGGCACTGTTTCATAAGGCTAAAACAAAGACATCAGTACAAAGTGACAATTAACAAAGAGATTGTACCGTTGGTACTCTGCATCTGTTTCTTCTGTCACCCCTTTGGAAGCATCCTGGACAGATGCTTTGATGTGAGCCAGGGGATCAGAAGATGTGTTAGAAGAATAAGAGGAGTAGGACTCTTGTTGTTCTTCAAGGTTCAGCCCTATATCCAAAGCATCCATAGTGGAGCCTGGAGCAGCATCATGCTCAATGCCAGTAGCTTGCTGGACATAATAAAGTATGGTAGAAGAGACCATGGGTTGAGGATATGGATGGGAATATAGGAATTGAGTGAAATTTTCATTCCACCAAAGATTCAAGTACAAGTGAATTATGTAATACAATGGCTGGCATGGTGCACTTGTTGTACTGTGCATTTCCCATTGTATGTTGTCCATTCCAACATCAACACCATCGCTCTGGTGCTCCAACTTGCCCTCAATGCCTCCCACTCACCTATATGGCCTGGCAGCCCAGTATTTTAACTTGGTGTGTTCATCTTGTCATCAGCATTGTCCTGCCTATCTCTAGGACATTCCCTGACACAGTGAACATTGCCTTATGCCACCATTTTGCTGTCCAGCTCATCCAGCTTGATCTGGGCTCCTCCAGATGAGTATTCTTCCTCACCCTGCTCTGATTGTTCATGCTGATGTTCTGATGCATTTCATAGCTCCTTTGGCACCTTCTTCACATTCTCAATGTGTTTGCATCACCATCAGTATGTGCCTCATCACAATTCATGGCTGACATCCTCTCCCCCTTGAGCTCAAAGCTGTGGGGATCATGTGATTGGTTTGTGGGTTTGTTGGGTGGTGCGAGTGGGGTTGGGAGATTGCCAGGTACATTATTGACACCTGTTTCATTGTGCTGATTGTCCTCATCAGCACTTGTCATCAATTGCATGCGTGCACTTGCACTCCATCTCTCTCCCTCAATCAATATGTTTTGACATGTCATTGCCCTCTCGACCTCATTGTGGATGTTTCAGCACATCCCTATGGCCCTCCCTTTGATCCCTGTATCTGCGCTTTCAAGCACAACACTCCAGTTTCATTCGACGTCAGTACTACCACCTGGGTCAACATGCACGTTCACGGAGCCTCTGCACTCTCATTTGACCCTCTTGACACCCTCAACACCTCTGGTAACAACTGTCACACATACCCGAGACTGCACCATACAGGTGCAGTGTTGACTTTTCATGCCATAGTATTACCCATGTGGAACCCTAGAGACAGTGCAACATGCAGCAGCTCATCACAAACATTGAAGTTCATGCCAAAATAGTAAATAAGTGACTCAGACTTTACTCACAATTAGACATTATTCACAATTGGACACATGTACATCTATCTAGTCACTAGTGGGTACTTCAGGGAGTGAAATGGAAGGGGGAGGGGGGGGGGGGGAGGATGGTCCCTCTCTCCCTCATTTTTCATGCAATTACATGGTCAGACTACTTGCTGATTTGGTTCGAGCCTTTTCAGTATGTTGTCAGCATCTGCAGGTCATTGCCAAGGGCCTCCCATGCATGGGAGGCCAATGCACAGTCTTCCTTGGCATGCTTGGTTCAGATGTGCAAAGCAATCTCATTAAGGCCTAGTAGAGAGCCATTCTCAGAGAACCTTGCCTGGAAGATCTCCGGGAAGGCCCGTCAGTAATATTCAATGACCATCTGATCCACATGATAAGCTTGAGAACATGGAGGCGCAGATGAGCTTGTGCTCACCTTGTACTTATTCCATTGTAACTTCACAGTTGACCATATCATGGGGAAGCAGTTGGCATAGATGTTGTGCCAGTAGAACATGGGCACTGGGATACCATCCAAATGGATGTAGGAATTGCTGCCCCAATGTCTGGGGGTTGTCATCCCACCAGGCATTTATATCCCATATGCCTTGCATGCCCCCATGAAAGTAGAACAAGGGGGGTGGATGGACTTCCGACTTCCAAAATTGGATGGCTTTCCAACCGTGTACACCATGAACGAACATTATCATGCACATGTCTTTGACAGACAGCACTGGATCTGTAAGTGGTCATATTGGGGCTGCAGGGAGTGAAGTCATCGTAAACGGGGGATGGATGTGGGCTGATGGGCAACAACATCCATCACAGAAGTCACATTGTATAGGGTGGATGGTGGCAAGGTTGTCCTGATGCTTGTTGTGGCCCATGATCTGGCAGTGGTAGAGATCCAAGTCTGGGAGTCACCTACTGAGCTTGCCTCAGCCTTGAGCAAGAACAAGGCTGCCAGTGGAGCAATAGCATAGCTGCTGCCACCAATGGAGCTCTCAACTTGGACCAGGTATGAGGGAGATGCCAACACTCCAGATGATATGAAGGGTCCAGGAATGGCCAAGCTCTGGGCAGGGTCCGTCAAGGGATGGCATGAATACAACTTGTCCATGATGTTGGCCTGAGACACACATGGTATCAGCACTGCACATGACACAGACCTGATAAGACTGAAGGCACTCACCCACCAGAGCACTCCTGCGAGCTCCTCTGGCATACATGTATCCTTGTTGGCGATCAGGGCAGCAGTGGTGTTACCACCCAACTCGCCAAACAACTTGGCCCAGCGAATCATTGACTCCTTCTGTCGACCAGGTCCACCATGCTGGGTCATGCTCTGCACTCCATGGTGACTGCATTGAGCACCAGGTTCAAGAGTGTCATGTGAGACCAGTCAGTGCATCCTGCTCACATTGCCATGGTCTCAGACCCCTGGCATCCTCACTTTGCACTCCACCATTGTGGTCCACCTGTACTGAACTCCACAAGCCACTGCTGGAGTTCTTTTTTGTTGCCCGAGGCAGGGATGTGGAAGCTCTTGCAGCAATTGCGCATTGCTTTCACAGTGATGCAGTTGCTGGAAGGGCAGAGACCACTGGCAATCAGACAAGTTGTGCGTGGTGACAACTCAAAGGCATGCACATGTTCATGCTTTCTGTCCTCAGTTTGCCATTCTTGCCCCTCTCTTCCAGAACAGAGAAGAGGTGGGTGCTGGCATTGTTGGTGACCATTGTGGTCAGCTCAACCTGATCCATCATGATGTGGGGCACAGCAGGGCACAGCAGAGGTGCTTGTGGCATCTGCAATGTCAACACTGCAACCATCATCATGAGGTCTCTCACAAGCTCAGAGGAGAGTGCTGCCTCCACTTACCTCCTTCATGGCCATCATTCATTGTACCCATCTCTGTCATGCAACCACCAACACTTTCAAAACACCCAGTCATTTTCAGATAACCTCTCAGGAAAGAAACATTGTCAAGGGGGAAAGAGCTCTTGGATGAGAGAGGGCCTCACCAGATGAAGAGGATGGCAATAAAGCTCATGAACACTATAATGATTGCAGTGTCTGCATTGGAGGTTCCAGTAGTCACCTTGACTGTGGTGACATTTGCTGTCATTGTTATCGCAGACAAGAATGGTGTGCCGATGGCTCCTCCCCAGGCAGCAGCAGTAGTATCTACAGCTGGTGGGGCCTCCATCCCTGAGACCACATCCCGGCAATGACTGTGCCAGGAACTGGAACCCAACTGAACACTGGGGCAAGGGCAGCAGCCTAAAGGCAGGCAAGAATGAGGAGGATCATGATGGCAAGAATGATGGCCATTGTCAGCAATCATCAGATCATCTACCTTGAGAACAGCAACAAGGGCTGGCCTGGGGGTCTGAACCTGGACCCAGATGGAGGCCGGCATGGCCAGAGAGAGGACATCCCCATAGGCGGCAGGGAGGTTGACAGGATCATTGATGGTGATCCCAGTCCCAAATCCAAACCTCATCAGATCAGCAGTCGCAGTGGGGACCTAAAAAAGAAAAAGAAAAAAAAAAGGTGAGCAGTCAGGTCCTGGCCTCAATCAATGGACAGGGATGGGGACACAAGAACTGAGTGTTGAAAGGATGAAAGGAAACCAAAACCGAAACAGGGAAAGAGAGAGAAAAGAGAATGATGGTGACAGTGATGGAGGAAGAGAGCCTAGAAAGAGAGAGAGAGAGAGAGAGAGAGAGAAAGAGAGAGAGAGAGAGAAACCCGGCCTTCTCAAGTAATTGAGCCCCTCCATTGGAGCATGTTGTGTGTTGTCTGATCAAACATGCCATGTTGTCGTCATTCACCATCATGCCATCACAGAGTGGGCGACCTTGAGGCAGGGCTGGCCTGGCTGCAGTGTGTGGTCATGGGGGACCCATGATGCAATCACAGAAGTTGTGTGATGTACTGTGACAGCTGTGTGACTGTGATGACATGATGATGTGTGACTAGTAATATTATTTAAAGATTATCATTTGTGTAATTAACTACATATATTTTTTATAAATGTTAGCTTCTATAAGGCCTTATCAGAAAATCAAGAAAGTCCCAATGGCTAACAATGCCCACCCTCAAACAGCCAGTTCATTGGAATATGTTGTCACCCATGTATTTCTTCCTGTCAAGCCCTCCGACAAAACCGACCATACCACATGGAACAACCATTCACTGGCACAGGCAGTGTGTGTAGAATACTCAGTAAGTCACTAAGTAAGCTAAGGTAACTACCATGTGATGTAAGGTGTAGCTTATGTAAGCCTAAATACTATATTCAGAATAAATTCCAACAGTGTGCACTGCTGCCCGCACGTGTTCCACCTCCATTGGTGAAACCATTGAGCAGGATGAGTGGTGTCACATCACCAAAATGCTAGACAAACTACAAGCCTCCATGTGGCTTGAGCACTTGGATCATGACCACATCACCTCTTAGCTGTGAGGAATGCAGCCAGGAGGTATGTCTGTAGATTCCCTATTGATCTGTGCTGACAACCTTTAGATGTCCTCGTTTTTTTCATCCAATGTCAAAATGCTTCTCCTCACAAAACAGGAGAACTGTATGCTGTGCGAGGCATTTGAGGTTTCCCCAAGCAATGATTCTGTATGGAAAACACCAGGACCTCTGACATGCTGGTATCCTGGATCAGCCATCAAGATGCCTAATGAAATGTTTGACGATGGAGACTTTCATTCCGAACTTGCCAAGTTTCTCTCCCTTCCCCTGCTCAACCACAATATATGAATGCACTTCTTCTCAGTGACATCTTGCGAAACACTGGCTGCGCTGCTGATGTTCCTCGCCTGAGCAATCACACAGCGCTGCTTTCTGGTACCCAGTGTGTTGGGCATACTGCCGTTGTTTCTCGCGTTATCAAACATGTTCGCGACTGCACTAGCCGATCGTGGGAGAGCAAGGATTCTCGGCGCCGCTCCCCTCTTTGGCTTCTCGTCAGGGTCGCAATCCAAATGTCGATCAATTGTTCTCTTGGACGTTCTTCTTACAAACAATTCATGCTGTTCTTCACGTGCACCCTCGCCAGGGACGAGAGCAATACACATCTTTCCAGCAATCTTCTCCATTTGATGTCATCTACAATTCTCCGACATTTAAGCAAGCTTGGCTCCCCTACACCCGACTGGCTCTCCAAAATGGGATTGCAGACATGGACTTGTCTTGTAGAGATCCTCGACGCCAGGTGGAAGCAACTCAACCCCCGTCTATCTTCATTTCGGAATCCTTCCCCTCATGAGCTCACCAGTGACACACAGCTCTCGCTTCCGGGCAGTCGCGAATACATTCGAAACGCTCTTGCAGGTTATGACCACGAAACCGTTATTACTGCCTTCCGTCCTAACCATCTCTGCCGTGGAACCATTCAGGACTTTTTGTCTTCGGATGGAACCTTTTTTGACGAGGCTTACGCTGCCGAGCCTGATGTTACTCTCTATGACGTCGAGCAATCAGTTGGGGAGTGCATCGACGATTGGGTTGCCTCCATCAGGAATGTGGACAAAGCATGTGCACAACTCGAGCTTTTCATGGATAAATACACCACCAAGGCTCGCTCAGTGTCATGGTGCAGCAATCCAGAATATGTATCCATCATATTCCTGACAGTGATAGAACTTTATGTGGCCCTCGATAAGCTAGTTGTGAAGGAGATTCCCATGCTCGCCGACTATCCCCCTCCACTCCCGGTGGCTCTTCTGGAAAACATGCTCCTGCGCAGGACAACCAACCTCCATCGTCTTTCCTGCGCGTACCAGTACCTCTCTGCACGCCATTCTCAATCACGTCTAGAAGAGTCAGTGATTTCTAATGAATTCACCGAAGCCAGCTTTCCAGTCCGTTATTACGACCAATCCCCGGATCTTCAGCAGCTGAAAGCTTGCATCGAACAAGATGCAACGAAAAATGTCGGTGGGAGTCATCAGTTTCAGCGCAAGGGTGCCAGGCTCACATATCCTCATGATTGATGCCAGGAGCAACCGTCTGGTCGACGACTGGCTGAGAGTTCAGAGGCTTCTTACCCGCCCCTGCCCAGCTTTCCATTACATGCAAAAGTCGTTGTGTTCGAGTTGCGATGCCCCGCCTGTGTCCGTATTTGGTGTTCTGCTGCACCCCGTGTTTTGTATCACCTCAACTCTCACGCTTTTGATGACAGCTCGCTCCGTGGACAGAAATACAAGCTACTTGCGAGTGTTCCTGCATTGCAGCCTTACTTTGTCGAGCGCCAAGCACCTGGCTCCCATACTCAGATCCACTTTGCCTATCTTTTTCCAGGGTCTTCCCAATTCCAGAATGCCCCCACGTTTCGTTCTGTTGTTAAATATTATAACCGTTCGGGCGGTTCGCAGGATGTATTCTCGTTATGGCAGCCGGAGAAGCACGGAAACCGGGAAGACTTGAAGTCTTGGCTTCTTGGATACCGCCTCGAAAATCATTGTCCCCCGTGCAAATATCTGAGACCATATGTGGATTATACCTCTCACAAACCAAATGACGTCTTGTCTGCCCAAGCGAATTGTCCCGCAGACCTATCCCTCGACGAATTCATTACGTTTGCACACTTGCGGAGCGGTGGCTCTCTCCAATGGCTCAACATCCTGCATGGGCTACGCAGCAGAACTCTCAACCTCCGTCGTCACCAGGTCCATTTCCTCCTCTCCCACACACTCTGTCAGGTTGGACCACTCGATTTGAATACAGGGACATGGATCTGGCATCAAGAGGTGACTGACCAGTCGATCCACCATTATATCACACCTACATTGAGGATGCCGAGCTGGGTTGCTTGAGAGGGAATGGCAGCTTGGCGAGTACAGAATATCTTGCTCGTCTGCATACCTTCACTAGCTGCCATCGACGTGATCCACTGACAGGAAAAACGGGTGCTCAGGCAGCACTTGACCTCCTCCAATCGGCTGGGTGTCTGTCGATCATGAAATGCAAAGCTTTATATGTCCACGTAGATTCGACTCAATATCCTCAATATCCTCAGATCAACGCTGCATACGAGGAAATCGGAAGTAGATATTACTGGGGTTTCTCGTCGCATGTCCACGAATGTGCTATCGCGATGACGGCAGAGAAGTGTGCTGCACAACAGGCTGCATATCTATTTCCTCCGAACGCTACTGGTCCAGCCTCTCTGGAAGACCACAGATACGATGGAAATGGCTCATTGACCACTGGCGTCCCCTCAAAACCAGGACTACCTACTCTTCCATCCATGGTCTCGTCTCTACGGCACATTTTCGATGCGGGTTCACCTACAGAGATTACACTCGATCACCTGATGTGCAATCGACCAGCGCCACAACTGCCAGCCCGTATTGCCTTGCCCCGCAGAGGTTACACGACATCACTGACAGATAATACGCCCACGCTGGATCAACTATTCTCCCGTCTTCAGACAGATCGCCCATTTCAACGGGAACATCTCACTCACCTCGAAGCCAGCGCACAAGATGTTCACATGGAGTGTCACCGCTGTCGCGTGACTCCCACAGAGAATCTCATCGAGGTGCTCAGGGAGCATTACGTGCAATGCAGAACCGTCTACCTGAACTCGCTCGACATTCTGAAGAACACTCTAGGTCCGACCACCGACCCACGTGAACAAGCACACAGTCGTTTCGGTCACTGGCCACCAATTACCGCAGATATTCTATTGCGTTATCTCGCGTCCATCTCACAAATCGACGTCCCTCCTTGCTGGAAGAAATGCTTGACCTCGTTGGCATTATTCCTTCTCGACCTTCAGCATTCTCGAAGGTTGCTTCGACTTGCTCTGTACGGTCTCGAAGAAGAGTTGTCAAAGGAAATGGAGAATGAAGGATGTGACGGGTGGAATCCTGAAGAATTCCCAGATTGGCTGTTAATACAGGTGTGTTTCTTCTTTCCGAGTGCTCAGAGTCGTCACTATTGACACCACTCCTTTTCTTTTCCAGATCCAAGGAAGCTTTCTCATTCGTCGTTCTCAGGTAGAGACTGCAAGGGAGATCATGTACCCACAATCGGGTGAAAACGCCGTGACACAGGTCAACATTGGCGAAGGGAAGTCATCAGTGATCACCCCGATCGCTGCCGCTGCCCTTGCTGATGGGAAGCAGCTCGTCCGTGTCATTGTCCCGAAAGCATTGACAGTGCAGATGTTTGAATTATTGGTCAGTCGCCTTGGCGGACTCGTTAACAGGCCAGTATATCACCTGCCCTTCTCTCGTACCCCCCAGCATGACCGCCTTCGAATCGACGGTCTCCACAAGCTCATGCGTCAGTGTATGGCGGAGCGTGGAATTCTCCTCGTCCAGCCCGAACATGTTGTGTCACTCAAGTTGATGGGTGTAGAGGAGCAACTACGTCCAGGGGAGCTTATGGCAGATCCGTTATCGAAGCTTCAGCGGATGTACAAGGACGTCGCCGCCGCCGCCCTGTCACTCGAATCGGTGGGTGCAAATGATTACGTTAATGATAGTTGATTCCGCTCATGATGTGGCCCCAGGTTCTGAAAGGCAACCTTGCCAGCAGCATGTTCCGAAGGTCAAGCCAGTCGCCTGACGATTCGAGCTAAATGAATGCCACGCAGGCCTTGGACCGTCCTGACGAGGAGAACGGAAATGTTCACGTTACAGCATCCAAGTGGCTGAGCCTTCAGAAATGGATCTCTTCCTCACCACGAAACGTGTTGACGCCGTCGGAAACAACATCCCCATAGAATGTATACATCGGTGCGAGTGCAGCAGCAGCAGCAGCGGCGGCGGCGGCAACCGTCGAGAAAGAAAGTATACTTGCTGAACATTCAATCGAGGCTTACAACTCGATTTTTCCAGGATCCATTCGCAGAGGCAGAAAAAAAAAGGAACGCGTTCGAGTCAAAAGCACCGACTCGTCCATCATACACGATGACTACTACAACAGAAACAAATCAAAAGCACAACAAGATGGAGTCCCACACACACACACATAGATCTCAACTCACTCACTCACTCGCTCGTCCCCTCTCACCACGATTGACAAGACTTCTTCCTCCTCCTCCTCCTCCTCTTCCTCCTCTTCCATGATCGAATCAAACGTCGCGTTTCCGCTCGTCGACGCGCGTTCGGGTCCAGGCGCCCTGTCCGTCGTCAGTTCCAAAAACCACAGCCGCACGCTCAACACTCGGGACGACGTACCGCGCACGCGCGACCCGCCTCGGCGCGGGCGTCGCTTCCTCCTCTTCCTCCTCTTCTTCCTCCTCTCCGTCCTCGTCGTCGTCCTGAACGAAAACTGCTTTCTTGGCCGATCTATACGCCCCACGTCAGTCCCTCCTGCCCTACAAAAGAAAGAGACGACGACGTACGCAGCGCGCTTCGGAAGCGTCCTCGTCGGCGCAGGCGTCACGGGCCGTCCCTCCTCCCCGTCCCCGTCCCCGTCCCCGTCCTCCTCCTCCTCTTCCTCGTCCGATCCCGACACCCGTCGTCGTCTGCCCCAAACCCGTCAACACGAACCGTCCAAACAAACACAAAAAAACACGCACTTGGACCGCTTCGCCTTGCCTCCCGACCCGACGCTCCCTTCCTCTTGCACGCTACTCGCCGTCGCCGTCGTCGTCGCCTCCGTCATCACGCTCTCCGAGCGCCTGCACGCGTTGTTGGGTCAGCCCTCCGTCCTACCCATCGTTACCCCCCCCACACGCAC
>JBBPOB010000528.1:0-15567 GCA_038091275.1 Tylopilus subfusipes | reverse complement strand
ACTCTGGAACACACATCATGGCAGCAAGGCTAAAACGACAAAACAGTGCCTTCCCCATCTCCTTTGCATCATGTGCCACCTCGACAATGTCAGGGAGAGCATCATTCGGCCATCTCTCGAGGTTCCAAGCATGAAATCAAAGACTGGAGGTGTGCAAACTTCGATGAGTTTCTCATCACCGAATTCCTCCTTGGACAACATGATCCAACCGTGGTTCAAGATTTCCGGTCAATGACAAGAACAAACATCGAACAAATTGCACTCCAGGGGCTAAGTAAATACATTTACCTTTGTCCATGCATCTTTCACACTAACCCTACTATTAGACTGGGATGAATACAAATCATTCCGCATTGACACGAAGCTGGAAGGTGGTGACTATGACTATGACATCGACCAGGTTCCGAAAGACAACTTGAAGCAACTGTGGGATCTGCTGGAGCAGCATTACAGCTGCCCACACAACACCAAATGGTGTATGTGTTGGGCGTTTGTGTTTCCCTTCTTCCCTCCCTCACTCTCATCCATAACTCTATACGTAGTATTGAAGTGGGTGAAAGGCAGAACTGAGGAGGAGACAGTTAATGGCAATGAGAGTAAGAAGGGCGACAGGGGTGAACAGAGCAAGAAGAGCGACAGGGGTGACGAGATCAAGAGTGACAAGGACAACAAGAACAACAAGAGCAATGATACCAACACAAGCAGCGATACCAACATGAGCAACGACAACAAGAAGCAGGAGGAGGATGTAGAGGTGGTGCAGGTTGAGGTGGAGATGGCAGCGGTTAGTGATGTTGACATGCAGGTCGTGGGTGAGAGTCCATTTCTTCCATATCGTATGTAAGACCTATATTCAAATCACTCCAGAATCAGATCCCAAACCACCACCATTAAATCAGCTTATGCTGGGAGAGAAATGAAGGATGCCTGACCAGGATGATGAAAAGGGGATGCCAAGGAAAAAGTGCTTGGTGACACATGCACCCCCCATCCCCATCACACAGACAGTTGTGGGGTTTGATGCCACACTTGTCTCAGGTCCAGCCCTTAAGTAGCATATGACTCCGAGTGTAATAAATATGAAAGCAGACCGTTTTTCGCTTGGACAAGTAGCTGGCAAGGAACCATCAATGGTGCTGATGGTCCTCTGCCCAGACCAAGCCACGGTGCTAATTGCCGGTGATCTGTCCAGCAATCATCCAAGCACCCTAACTCAAGAAAGTCTAGATTGTGTCGACCTTTCTCCATTGGAATTGGAATTGGACATGGACATGCTTGGTGAGCAAGAAGAGTGGCCATTCCTATAATGATGAGGTTAGTGAGTGGAGTGGGATTCAACGAAAGCCTCCTGAAATTGTTGATTACAAGCCAGAGGACTCTACAAACGTGTCTGTAGATAGTCCTGTCAAGTGGCCTCGAGGACATCCCAAGGGCAGCACGAACTGGAAGAAAGGAAAACAAAAGGAAACATCAAGTCCACCTGAATTCATCTATACAGAGGTCATACAAGGCAAATTGTCAATATCGAGCCAGTATCACATGGTCCAGGTCACCATCTCACCCGTGAAAAACCACCTGTGGTCTCGTGACAGCATGTGGAATTAGATGTGTCTTATGAGCCCACTGCAAGGCCATGCAATGCCTGTTGCTGAAGGCATCCTCGACAACTCTGGATGAGAGTGATGGAAAGTCATTCTCGATATTGACTGGGCTAGGGGACGACGACTGGTCATTAGCAGAACAGTGCAGGAACGACACAGAGAACTACCTGTTTACAACCCATTTGTATTGTCATCGTCATGTAATATAGATATATTCATGATGGGTTATAGAGGACGTGTTTGTAGTGCGTTAATAACATGTTACTGTCACAAGTTTATGTTTGGATCACCACCGAGTCCAAATTCCCGATAGTCAGGGACATGAAATGGTCAATATTTAGCAGGGCTTCATCTGTTGCAGATTTTTGTAGCTAAACATGACTCCTCCTGGTCCATGTAACTGCGCATGCGACATGGGAATGGAACACAGCTGCTGGTATCTCTTGTTCTGCAGTCTGATGCATGTTCAGTGGATATCGCATGCCTCTATCCTCATTACACGCCTTCGCTATGTGGCGTTCAAGAGTCAGGCTTAGGTGAATAACTTGGGGAGGTAAACGGGGTTGGCCTGGAGGCTTCATAGGGCGAATAGATATGCTCCATCTCCAGAAATAATTCAGAGATAGGCAAGTGGAGACTTTCTGCAGACATTGCTCAACGACTCTTGATGACAGCCAGACTCTCAATTGGAGTTTGGTTGTCATGAATATTATTCTCCATGTTATGTTGTTGCGATCATGATGGTACATTCCACTGTATTCTATGGTGATCCAATGCCTCTACCACTCATATTAGGGCACCAAACATGCGTCGAACATGTGCCGAACTTAAGTTCGACTGTGTTCGGTGCATGTTCGGTGCATCAGCTCATCATGAGAAAGTGTATGCTATGTCCAGTGCCCCAATATACTATGAATAACCAAAGGCCAACTCATGTTGGACCTACTTTCTTCGGCTTTTAAACAGCCTATACTGGTGCCTGTAATATGTACACACCCATCAGACGATTATGTGTTTTGCCAATGCATCCTTGGCAGATCTCAAAGGCACTCTTGCCTGGTAGTCAACCTATTGCCACTTTGCACTACATGGGCGATGTCCAGACATGAAGAAAGCACCAACCAGTATGTGACTTGAACTTTCAGAACTGAACCAGATGTTCATGTCAAATGACGTGCATGAATTCACCATAGTAGACATCAATTGTGCCATTTCATATACTATTAAATCACGTCGCTTCATTTACGCTTCCATAAACCAGACGCAAGTAATTCATCAAAGCCAATTGCAGACTGGACGACACGAACATTCAGAGTGGAGGAGCGTTTCCTACTACCGGCTTCCTCATCATCGTCGCTACGAGCTCGCTTTAGACCTGCCAAGGGCCTGCTGTCCGAAGGCCTAAAGCCTTCCTCTTCTGGAAGCATCGTCAGTGATCAAGAACCAGCATGTAATCGGAAATGAGGTCATACTTCCAGTCCTGCTAGTGCTTGATGTTGTGTTCTCAGTGTTGCCGGTCGTCCTAAATCTTGACTTCATGTGATCCTTGGCTTTCTGGAGCATGTGATCAGACGTGCCTTGATTGGATGCCATGAGCGTCACCCAGTGCCATGAATCGATCAATCAGACCAAACAGCACATACCATGTGTTTCAGAATTGTTGATCCTGCCTTCGTCCATCCACACGTCTTCCTCGCAGGTCCATTTAGCCAGCAACGATTCTTCCTCTGTCAATCGATCGATCCGTTGAACAGGGAGTGACAATGACCATAATGAATTCATGACTTACCGGATGAACTGCCAGTCTCTTCGGTTTCCATAGACGTGTTTTCCTTGTCGGTCAGTTGAACTCACGACAAATTGTGCTCTTTGTGACATCAGATCGTCAGTCAGATGGTGAATGACTATTGGTTTGTGACCCACCAGATGAACCATCCAGAGAACTCTCTCCCGCCTCGCTTCTGAATGGATCTGTGTCCTTGTCTTTGTCCATGGGGTCATCTGGCAGCATTGGTTTCTCTGTGTTGTCAGTGGCTTCTTGGTTAGTTGAACAGTGATTGGAGGAACGTGCAACGCTGCCTGATGGATTTTCGGGTTGGATGTCCTCCTGTTTCCGGGCACAGTGATCAATCCCTGTCGTATGGATTCTTTGTGAAACGTACCCGGCATGTGATGTTTCCATGCTTGTCCTCCCATTCGACCCACTTGGAGACTGCAAGCAAGGTTGACGGTATGAAACAATGTTTACGACATTTGAATGTACTTACGCCACTCGTCATCCAATGGGTGTCAGTACCAGCTCACTATGGTGTCCCAGATGGTTTCCAAGTCATTGTGAGGTAGGGAATCAAGGTCGTAGCAGTATATCTCTCTGAAGAGTTCCATGGATATTCTTTCATCATATGAACCCCAATCTAATGACGGATTAAGCAGAGTGAACATCGTGTCGCTAAAATGGAACTCACTGAACATGTTGAGGTTCATCCTTTCTATGTTCATGGGACACTGGGAATGAAACTGCTTGACAGATTTGTGATCATGGCAGCCAACAAGGAACTCCATGATGAGATATTCATTGAAGTTCTTAGACCGGTAGGCACCAACGGATGTTTTTCACATGGTCGGAGTAGACTTTCAATGACATTGTCCAGATGGACAATGCATCTGCCGAGATATGGGTAGAAGTCCTTGAAACGGCTGACTCAGTGTCTTTTGAAAGCAAGAAAGAGCTTGATCATCACATAGTAACATCATAGAAAACAGATGATGTGGTCCTGATAGTATTTCAGAATGAAAACATGATGTGTCTTCTTTGGTACTTTGTCATAGAGGTTGACCTTTTGGATCTCACAGATGTCTTCATTGTCTATGAAGTACCGTATCTGTGTGATATAGTCCATGTGGAGTGCGGTCAGCTCTTCACTGGGCCAGTAGTATTCGGACATGGTTTATGGAATGTGAAGTTGGAGTATGGCAGGGTTGTGGTGATGGTTTGGATTCAAGTGTATTACAAACCCCGAAGACATTTCTATGTGGCAATACACAGCCACATATATCCCAATATGGACAAATATGATCTGGTGATGTAATCGAAAAAGTTCCGCGTGATGCATGGCACATCCGGGGTTGGTCACTTCATGATCAAACAACAAAGTGATAAGTTTAAGAGATCATATACAACTATGAAGTCTCGTGAAGTCGTGGTATGTTGTTTCAGATGTAAGCATGATCGTTGTATATCAAAGGTCTCCACCGTCACTCACAAATGGTTTTCATCTCTGATTCGTTCAAAAGATCAGTAGGAATTGGAGCCACATTTGAGGGTATGTGATCCGAACCACTGGGCTCTGGCAAAGTGTCAGAGTGAGTGTTCGAGCACATGTTTGAGGTGTTCGAGCAAGTGTTTGAGGTGTTCGAGCAAGTGTTCGAGGTGTTCGAGCAAGTGTTTGAGGTGTTCAAACATGTTCAGGTATGTTATGTATTTTATGCACTGGTTGACTGCCCCTTGCGAGTGATTCGACGCCAGTCGTTTCCAGGACGAGAGACTCTTCTGAAGGTAGGATGAATCATATTCAGTTCAGTTATGTGCACAACAACAAGCTAAAGCAAGCAAGACAAACATATTAGAGACTAGACATCACTCTCGGATACTGTAGAACCTTCTGCATCCATGTCGGAAATGAATTCCTTCGACATGACCTTCCGTTTCCATGTCTCCATGGCCTTACCCTTTCCCAGCCCTACCTCTTTGTCCTTTCCCCTCCCCTTGCCATTCTCATTTGATTTCATGGTCTCCTTCTCCTTCTTCTCCTTCTTCTTCTTCTCCTTCTTCTCCTTCTCCTTTTCCTTCTCCTTCTTCTTCTTCTTCTTCTTCTTCTTCTCCTTCTCCTTCTCCTTCCTCTTCCTCTTCTCCTCCTCCTCCTTCTCCATCCCTTTCCCTTTACCCTTACCCTTACCCTTCACCTTCACCTTTTCCTTCTCCATTCCTGTCTCCCTCTCCCTCTCCCTTCCCTTCTCCTTCCGCTCCACACTGTCATCCCGCTTCCCTTTCTGTGTCATGCGCCTACTTTTCCACTTCTTAGAACTGACTTTGTTGTCCGCATCCTCCAAACTTTCATTGATCTCTTCCTCACTTATCCCTTCCTCTCTGTCACCATCATCATTGCCTCCCTCTTCTTTGTTGGACTCCAGATGCTCCCAGAATGTGTAGCCAACTTGATGCTGGTCAGAATGGTCAAGCATGAATTGTGACAGTAAACTTACATTCTCTGTCGATTTCCACTGGTTGGTTGTAGAAGGGTTCTATGACACCAAGAAGGCGCTTTGTGGTGGCCAACATTTCTGTTTCCAAGGACATGTGGAATTGCATTTGTTCCCCAGACCAGATTGCTCCTAGGTCTGTCCAGTATGCATTCCAATCTGCTGAAGGTCAGCCACAGACTTTCCAGAATTGTGTGCAAGCACTCACCGCAATCTTTCATTTTACAACGATTGATGTTGATGTTGTTGGCACATCAATATTCACGTATTAGAGCTGGTTTGTGATGTTGTATCCAGTATTTGATCACCAGGTACTTGTCAAGTGTCATGCTACGGAATCTGCCCTTCCTTCCTCCACCTGACCGGACTTCACGCTTCGTTTGCTTGTAAACTTCATCCATGTACCAGAGCACCATGGACAGGTTGTCCATGAGTGGGGTTCCCATCCCAAGCTCTTTTGCGAAACGGAGGACCAACCTGATCACCCATTCCCTCCACACAAACACACCCATATGCTTCTGATAGTCCTCAGGGAGGCTCGTGTGGTTTCGTCCAATGCAGTCGATGACGATCTCCCCCTCAGTCCCAATGAAGACATCTCGCCAAGTGTCAAGGAGAGCACAAAGTTTCTGACTGTCTGGAGCGTACTGGGGAAAGAGAAATGCAGCCATTATGGATGATCAGGGAACGACAAGTGTAAAAGGGCAAGCAACAAAACGTGGTGCAAAATAAATACAATGACATTGATGCCGGTGGTTATGTAATATGGTCCACAATATGGTCCACAATTCAGTTCCGACTTCTATCCATTGTACTACACTTCCACAATGACATCCATGCAGTGACATCTCACAATGATGTTGTATGCATCATCGGGAAAACATCGTCGTGGCATACAGTAATCCTAATATGCACATACGTGTCTGACCACAATCGCATCAGACAATGTAGTGGTGACCAGGAGTGGATGAGATGCCATTGATGTAAAACAGTTCATTCGTTCGAGTCATAGAAGCATTGATCATGAATATTATGTGCCTACATCACCACATGGTAAACATGCATCCAACTATATGCTATGTTGCATCCTGTTCTGAGATCAAACATTTCAAGACCAGCATCATAGAATTCTTCCAGGCTGTTGGACGGAACCATCTGCATATGCAGATTGAGACTCTGCTTCATGAAGCCTCTTTGATGCTTCTGAATACGTTCCGAAACCTTCCACCTTGTCAATTTGCTTCACGATCGAGGAGAGCATTGGTTGACTTGGTGGCTTGATCAACTCCATGTGAATGCTAAGTTCGATGACATTCGCCATGCTAAAGCATGTTGTGGTGCCACGTTCTCTGGCATCCATTGAAATATGCATCCCACACCACTCAATACAGTCCAGGCATTTCTTGAATTTGACAACACTGATCACCATATGTGGGAACAGAGCATACCAAATCAGACAGAGTTAGTCAATTTACCAGATATGTCCCATCTGCCACGACCTGGGTATATAAGAGAACTTGAGTAGACGATCAAATCAAATCATTCTCCCACTGAAACCATCACATGTGAGTGACATGTATACTGAATTATAGCCATCTGAAACAGGGGTTCATACAACACACAGCTAAGATGACATCCAACAAGCCTCGCCTGTACGTTGTGCTGTACGTGCGTGGCACATCACTGACCATGGCGAGGATGCGTGAGTCATCCGGTCTGTATGTAAAACGGTGCAGTTAACCAAACCTCCATCTGCACAGATACCATTGGGCACTTCTCACAGGCCCAAAGAAAGAGGGTGGTCTAAACACCTCTGGAATTTGATACCATGCAAAAAACTGTATCAGGGATGGTCACCTGGGAGTTCGAACAGTTTGAGTGCCCCTTGTCATCCATCCGCCTCCTCACATGAATCCGCATCACAAAGGTCACACACATGAATCAACTTTCTGCCATCTTACATGCCATGCCCATGACCCCTGACATCCCAGGTTGGACCTGCATCAATTGGGTCAGAGATGCCTTGGAGAGTTTGGCAGAGAATGAAGGGGCACTGGGACCAGATCATGTCCTTCAGTGGGAAAGAGCTCATCCGACATGTCATCAAATCTCAGCATCTGAATAGCATTGACCTGTCTGCCTTGCAGACATGGGACCTTGTTGATCGCAGAGAGTTCATGCCACGAATCACACTTCCTTCAGCATAAACACCTGTTTCAGATACAACGAACCTGTACATTATGCGAAGTCGTCATATGGCCCTGAAATACCTTATCTGTGTATGTTCCATGTCCAGTTCCTCTGCCACGGGGTTCAGAAAATGCTCCATCACATCTCTCCAGAACTCATTGTATGGGTGCACCTGCCACCATGCCATACTATACTCCCAATATGTCGGATACCAGCCTGCAGTTTCCCAGTCAATGATCCCGACCATGCAATCACCTTGAGCGAGGATGTTGAAAGTACTGAGGTCATTGTGAGTGAATACAGGCATTGGCCATGGCTGATCCTGAAGTCACATCATGCTGTGTATCTCCGGGAGACGTCCATCAGGAGGAGGGTCCACCATTTCATTTTGCAGGAAGAGATGGAAATCATGAACAGTCTGGAATGGACCGATGGTCAAGGACGTGCCAGGAAAGTGGGGATCATACAAAGGACCCCCGAGCACGTTTTCGACAGATGGGTGTGGTGTGGGAAGCACCCTCATTTCATTCACCATCATTCTCAGCTGTGCAAAGATCCTCTTCCTCGAATCCCCAGCTCGAGAGTGCCACCCTTTCACGAGCATTTCACCTCTGATCCTTTCCATCAAGATGTATGTGCAGCCCTTGTGCACGAACACACAGTAGACCTTGGGCACCGGAATGGACGTGTTGGAGGCAATGAATTGCATGGTGAAGGCTTCAGACACTTGAACAAGACAGCCATACTTGATGCACAGCTTGTTGGTGAGGAACAGGACATCCCCACACCTTTGGCAAAACTGTCCGAGGACTTTGACGGCAGTTCTGACTGCCAACCAATTAACTGCGGTATCATTTATGCCATTTGGAACGAGCGGTAGGGGTTGATTGCGAATGATGGGAAACATGCTAGGGCTCATGTCAGACATATGGTCAGACCATCCATCAAGCATTGAAGCTCACCCGTGGGTATTAGTGAGGTTTTCGGCATTTATTATGGCTATGTTTGTGCATGTGAATCTGGCTAGATGGAGAAGGCCAAATGTGGAAAGTCCCTGTGATTTATGTATTAGGATCATGGGAATGCATTTCCTCGTTTATATGGTCGTGCTTGAATTGGGTTTCAACTGACAGCACATAAAGACTACCACGTGCATACAAGCTTAGGTAATGTCCACCAATGTTCGGCATGTTCGGCGTATCTACCCACACATCCATGGAAGCATCTAGGTCAATTCATCAGGACTTGTTAGTGGCATGTATTCTCAGCGTGTTCATACACCCGTAAAAACACGAGACACAGCTTAGAAACCTGCATGGATGTACCATAGTATCGGTACAGTCTACAGCTGCCTGCAGCTTGCTTTCCACAGGCACGTCATGGGGGGACCCGGGTGGCTTGAGGGTGGCCCAGGCACACAGGGCAACATCATACATCTACAGAGAGAGGCAGTTACATTGTGTTTTCAAGGTTTTTCATGAGCCTACACAAGGCCTAATGAGGACTCTGATTGGGACGGCCAACCTTTAGTCACCAGCCTGCCTAAAACGGGTCCTCCAAGACTGTTGGCAACTCGGCTAGGTTTGCAGATGGGCCTACAAGGACACATAAGAATCTGTGATGAGTTGTATGTGCAAGGGCTGCGACACAAGCGCCACAAACATCATGCACATTGCTGGGTTATGACATATCGGTCGAAAACGCACAATATATAGATGGTTGAGGAACATGGGTCAGGCAACGCTATGTCTGCAGACAGATTTTGGCAGATGAATGTCATTCTGGCGGAGGTAGAAGCAGATGTCATGGTCTTGGTTGAGGTGAGCATTGGTCAGTACATGGAGGACGCACCTTAAGTGACCAGGACACAGATGACGTGGGAATGTTTGGATGGCACTACAGAGGACATAAAGGTCGAACACAATGCAACATACAGAGTGAGTGTGAAAATGAAGCAGCAGACGTCAAGGTTGAGGATTGAACACCACGTCATCAGTTCCCCTTGATGGAATGGACCAAACGTTTCATTGCTTGTCATGCAGAGGGGATTGCTTTGGAGGGATTCTGGATGACGAACCTTTATTCACCTTCTCTGATTTGCAGCAGAGCAAGAGAGATCACGGAGTCAGCAGCGGAAAGAAACATGGATGTCACAAACGGGATTGTGGATTGAGGTATCAGAGCATGTTTCTAGACCATGGTCCGAGGCTTTCCACAATGACTGGACACTACCCACTTTTCGTAAATCAGCCAAGCAATTTAGAGCCTTCTGTGCTTTGTAGTTCTATATGACACAGGAACTTGTTTTGGGATGGTGCTTCCGAGACCAGGAGGGCACAGCAGGTCTTCGGAAGGAATTCAGGAACTGTGCAGGTCAAGGTCTAGTGTTGTTGCCATCGAGTCATCGCAGACCAGGGCATTTGTATGCACTATGCTAATATGTCCATATGGTTTACATCAGGGCACCGAACACGCACCGAACATGCACCGAACACAGGTTCAACAATGTTTGGCACATGTTTGGCACATTGCACCATCACTGACAAGTGCATGCACATGTGCCATACAACCTACCGATGCCTCTAAGCCTCACATCAGGCTGCCAAACATGGTCAAACTTAGGCACACCAGGCCATCAGCCAAAATGTGTACCACAGTGCAGCACATATTTTGTGAATGTGCAATGGGCCACCACACCTCATGTCAGGGTGGCAGAGATATGGCGAACGCAGTTGGACTTGAGTTCTGTGCATGTCCGGCGCCCTGACACGAAGGGTAAAATAGGTGTATAACAGGCTAGATGTAGCTGCACCTCAACCACATTGTGGAAACCGGTTCACAGAGTGGAACTGTCCAGAGACATCTGTTGTGAGACATGTGCAGTAGCTGTTGGTTGAAGTCTGAAACATGGCGAGCACGAAAGGTGAAGGATACGAACACATATCATGCATGTCAGACTTCGCGCATTGTTTGGGACCATATTGTTCAAACAAATGACTGAAATCACATATGAAGTGATGAACGCAGATGAGCAATGCGATTCGAGCATTGGGCCCAAGTGAGATCTTGTGAGTTTCTGCTGGCTGTCCAAGTGCTGGGTCAACCTCGACAAGTTTCAGTGCTTTTGTCTTCGCATGTTGCCCATCTGGGATGCTCCTGCACATCTAGCGATCCCCGTATGATGTGTGTCATGCATCTAAGTAATATCCAGGTTCAGCTCTGACACGATGATATGATGTGTCATGTTGTGCTTGACTGTCTGACATTTGTAGGCTTTGTGTTGAGTGGTCCTCATGAACATAGCGGAGATCAGAATATTCAGCAGGCGATCTGGGGTATCTGGGAAGCAGTTTGGATGACTCAGGGCACGTTGTCTGTTGTGTGCTGGCTCTCCTGTGTTGAAACTTTTCCATGCTTCACAACATAACGACATCCTGAAATGCTCTCAAACCATATTCTTGTGTTTCTCACGATGGTGCTTGTATTGTCCTTTTCAGGAAGATTGGCCACATGAGAAAACAATGCGAGTCAAAACACACTGGCACTTGGCAGTCACATGGGTATACCCCTGGGTATCCGAGCAGTGACCCATACCCAGGGCAGGCACACACACGTGGGAACAGATACAGGTATGCGTGTGGGTTTACTCATGGGTGCTGCCTTCTATGCGCTCATGCAGACACCAATGATGATGACACAATGATGCAATGACACAACGATGACAATGACAATGTACAACATAATGACACTGCAACACTGTGCCCTCCACTTGTCTCACCCACCTTGTGACAACCACAACAACGACAATACAGCGATCAATTACTAGGTGATTCCATAAGTGGGTGCTGGTTACTACTAGGTTCTGGCCAAGTAAGATGGAGACAAAGAGCATAGATGTTGCACAATCGGTACACATGCTAAAATGTGCAGCTTTGTGATGTAAATCAATCTCACCACAGCTAATCCTACTGATCTTCGCTACACTTTGCCTACACTCTGACTACACTTTTTCTAGGATTTCGCCAGACCCTGATCAAGGACAACTTTGCTACACTTTTGCCACAATCTGACTATTGTGATGAGTGGAGGTTTATAGGCCCCCAGATGTCCTGGCATATGGGTGTCCTGATGTCCTGGCAAAAATTACTGTGCTTCAAACCTAAAGTTGGTATGCTTTGACTACACTTTGGTATGCTTTGACGACACTTTGGTATGCTTTTCAAGCACGATTTCACTTTGCCTGGACTAGGTTTTTGCCCTAACTGACCGATCCTACACTTTTCAGTACACTCTGCTACACTCTGCCTATGTATCTCAACACTCCGGCTGGCTTCCACTCCCCTCAGCTTCCATGTTCCTTCGGGCCCCCCTGAGACGCTCCAGGGAGGCAGGGCTTGGAGTTCCTACCTGAGCATCAGCATGCGAACCTACAGGCCTATTGGCATGCATTGCAGCTTCCAACCTAAGCCAGTCATTTTGCGTTGGATTCCATTTGGCATTGAAAGGGTACCTGGCGGAAAACTGCAGAGGGAACCAAAACTTCTGACGGCTTGAGGAAATATGACTTAGTTGGCAGTGGCATGAGGAAACAGAAGAGAACTTACGAGCGCAGCAAATTTCTCAGGATTTCTACACTTAGGACCTCCTGCTGGCCATATGCATGCACCCTGACCATATCCTCCAAGTCCCCCTCCAGAAACTTGGTCATGTCAGACACGTCTTCTTCCAGGACTGCTCCCATAACCTCCTTCGCAATCTTGATGAGAACCAACTGTAGGAAGTCCTGGATGTCCTGCTCTGAAGTTGGGTTCTGGGATGCTTTGGGTGGCATACTGTAGGCGAAAGTCAGCTTGTTAAGGACATCAAGAAAGAAACCTTACGTTTTCAAGGTGGTTTGAGATTGATTGATGGGGATTTTATGGCATAGGACTGCTGGATTTATAGAAAGGTTGGGGCCATGTAGGTGGTCCATGCCCACCTTGACAATAGAAGAATGGCGGCCCAAGCGGGAATGTGGTAGTGGCCCTCAATCAGACTATCATGCTGGTGGTCCATGTTCACCTTGAACAATAGCGGAATGGTGGGCCCAAGTGGGAATGTGGAAATGGCCCTCAATCATGGCCCACTGGGAAACTCTATCCAGTGGACTTTTGCTTTCACATGTGCTGTGTGTAGTGGCCTGAAAGAACACAGGTGGCCAGAACTTAGTGGAAATGAAGGAGTGGAAGATTAGCTGAAATGTGGGCACCACTAAGGCCTTGGCCATGATCGTGCCCGCCTTCCCAGCAGAATTAACCGGTGGACCTTCCATTTGAATGGGTAGTAGACAGGGAGATGAAATAAGAACAAAAGAGCAGAAGGTTTTCCAATAGCAGGAATGCGACCATTATAATAAGTGGAGGTTTATACACCTCCTAAATGTCCCAGCATGCTGATGTGTTGGTGTCCTGGTGAAAATTCCCATGCACTGAACAAAAAAATAGGAAGCTTTTATTACTAGGTGATTTTATAAGGGGGTCCTGGTTACTACTAGGTTCTGGCCAAGTAAGATGAAGATGAAGAGCATAGATGTTGCACAATCAGTACACATGCAAAAATGTGCAGGTTTGTAATGTAAATCTGGACAGGGTGCTGGCGAAAATTCCCACACACTGAATGAAAGGATGGTACACTTTGACTAGGATTTTGGCATATGCTTGACCGAGAGTTTGACTACACTCCAACTATGCTTTTTCTAGGATTTCGCCACACACTAATACAAGGATTTTTGCTACACTTTCAACTACACTTTTTCAAGGATTAGGCCAAAGCTAATCCTATGCTTTGACTACGCTTTGACTACGCTTTTTCTAGGTTTTCACCATGACCAATCCTACACTTTTGGTACACTTTGACTACACTTTGACCACACTTTTTCTAGGTTTTTGCCATACACTTTCAGTACACTTTGACTATGCTCTGACTATGCTTTTTCTAGGATTTCACCACACACTAATCCAGGATTTTTGCTACACTCTTTCAAGGGTCAGGCCATAGCTAATCCTACACTTTGCCTACACTTTTGACCAGGATTTCGCCACCACCAATCCTACACTTTCCTATGCTTTTGACTAGGATTTGAGCATAGCTAATCCTATGCTTTCGGACACATTTCCTACACTTTGCAAGACCAATTTCAGCAGATTTTCGCCATCACTAATCCCACACTTTTCAGTACACAATCCTACACTTTCTGAGACTGATTTTGCTAGACTTTCGCCAACACCAATCCTACACTTTCGGTACACTTTCCTATACTTTCCAAGACTAATTTTCTAGACTTTCACCATAGCTAAAGCTATGAGTACCTTTTGCACTGTCCTTAGGGAGAAATTGTAACCCTAGAACTTCCATATCAGATATTAGAGTTCCACAAATAGCAATACCCCTATTATAAATGTATCCTTTTAACAGAGAATTCTGGGTCATTGAGTGTATTGCCTACATGTGTAAAGTATTTACTTAAGGCAAGTGATTTGTGCACTGTAATGGGGCATCTTGGACATCTGTTATGCAACACATGTTGGATGTGCACATGACACCTACATCCACACTGGAACGGGCATCTTGGACACCCGCTGTGCAACACACATTGAATGTGCACGTGACAACTACATCCACACCAGCATGGGCATTCAGGATGCCCATTGTGCAACACACATCGAGTGTGCACATGATATTGACATCCACACCAGCATGGGCATCCAGGATGCCCATTGTGCAACACACATTGAGTGTGCACATGACATTCACATTCACACCAGCACGGGTGTCCAGGACGCCCATTGTGCAACACACATTGAGTGTGCACATGACATTCACATTCACACCAGCATGGGTGTCCAGGACACCTGTTGTTCAAGTTGACACAAGTGAAATATGTATTATACAGAGGATGGAGGAATATAATTACAAATTCCCAACAATAATTTGGACAAAATGAAGTTGGGTGATGATTTTGTTCCCACAGTGTATCATAGACATTGTCTAGATAGTATGAATTTTCTAGTGAAGATGTCACAAAATGGGCATCCAGGACGCCCATACTGGTGTAGGATGTATATTCCCACAGTGCGATGATTTTGTTCCCACAGTGTATCATAGACATTGTCTAGGTAGTATGTATTTGCTAGTGAAGATCTCACAAAATGGGCGTCCTGGACACCCATACTGGTGTAGGATGTATATTCCTATGGTGTGATGATTTTGTTCCCACAGTGTGTCATAGACATTGTCTAGATAGTATAAATTTGCTAGTGAAGAAGTCACAAAATGGCTTCCAGGACGCCCATACTGGTATTGCATGTAAATTCCCATGGTGTGATGAATTTTTTCCCACAGTGTGCCATATGCACCCAGGATGGACATCCTGGTGCAGGCTTGTAAATTCCCATGGTGAAATGATTTTGTTGCCACACATGTGCATTCTTGAGTGTCCAAGCACATTGTCACTACACTTTCACTAGGATTTCACCAT